>OOFE01035917.1:31277-49511 GCA_900323365.1 Monocentris japonica | reverse complement strand
AGTATTGTTAACTAATTTTAACACCTGAAGTAATATACTCTCTAAGAAAAGACCAGTGCACTCTGTGCCACTAGATGCCACCCCAGTATGTGAAATATTTTCAAGTACTGTAGTTTCAAAACAGTTGCAAAAAGTCTAGAATAGTGAAAGTGCAACCATTATGTACTGAGAACATGCATGGACCCACAGATATGTATCTAGTTATTCACACACACACACACACACACACACACGTACGCACGCATGCACGCACACACATACATACACACTTTCAGCTTCCTACCCACTTTTCTATGTTTTCTATGTCGGTGGCAACCAGCCAGCAGAGCTGAGGACAGTCAGTGGGTGAAGAAGAGGTGTCCTCTAGGATGGGGATGTCTGAGCTCTCGTCTGCCTTACTGTCAATCCTGGGAGGCCCACAGGAGTCCTTACCTAGAGTGCACACAAAGCACTTAGGCTTAAAAATCTGGCCCTGTATGCATAAAACATTTTTATTTATATTAATTGGTAGATATTCAGACTTTGTTGAGCAGTGTGGTGGTCGCTAAAAGGATGTTGGTGGATGTTTTAGATGATAACTTGCATGAAAGACTCATTATGTACAATGCACAAATCAAATTTTAAAAATGTTATGATTACTTTCTTACTTTACTGAAGTTATTTCCTATTAAATAATTCATCAATCAATCGATTAAAGTCAAAGCACTTTAAGTACATTACAAATGTGGTAAAACAAGAAAAAAAGAAAAACAATGCATATATACACACTGGCACACACACACACACACACACACACACACTCACTTACTCACTCAGTGAAGTTAATTAAAGCCATAGTTGAGACAGTGCTTTTCTATGTACTGTACCTTTCCTGTGGATCTGCAGGGACCCCAGTAAGCAGACAGATTTGAGCATCTCAGTGATGTACATCTCTAGACAGCACTGCAGCTGGATGAAGAGCCTACAGATCTCAGGGTGGATCTCCCCGTCCTCTGGCCTGTGATGGCACATAGTGGGAATGCAGGGAGGTTACAGGCCAACTATAACTTGATGAGCCTTGGATACATGCCCAGCTCTACAGTATAGCTTAAGGTCTGGTCCTAAACCACAAAGTGTTTTATTTGTCTTTGATCGTATGTTCTCTGTTTGATTGTTTTATTTTGTCTATATATTTTTCATGTCTAGGAAACCTATCCTGTGGCTTATAGTAGGTTGCATTTCAAATGCTTGAGTGTGTAAGAAGAACGATGATTTGAGATTTGTGGGAAGAAAATGTAAACAGTGGTTAAAGACAGGGCCATTGCTGCCCCCTCCCTCTGGAACACTCTCCCCAAACACATCCAGGACTCCACCTCATTCCCCTCCTTCAAAACATCCTTCAAAACTCAAAACTTTAAAATTGCTTTTAATGTCTGAAATTGTTGCACCTTGCTTTTAAATGTCTCCTAATTTTTCTTTTTGCCCACAATTGTTTGTTTTCCTCTCTATTTTATCGTACATTGTTGAGTTTTTATCCCATGTGATTTTAATGTAAAGTGTCTTTGAGTACTGAGAAAAGCGCAATACAAATAAAATGTATTATTATTATTAAAGTAACATTTCATTTTCGTGTTTTATGCACACCCTGTATTTGAGTTCACAAATGGTAAACCATGAATGTCACTGACTTGCTTTCATTTTGAAGGTCAAAAACTCTCATTTATAACAAATATGAACAATGCAGCCCAGGAAATATCAAAGTGGTTTTGTCTGTTTGCGATTATCAACATAATAAGTAAGAAATCCTTAATACTGGCAGCTAAAGTTAGCAACTGTTTATGAACTCTACACATAATCTCAACACATTAAAAAATACAAACACTCCACCAAAGTGAAATTTCAAGAGGAGAGATAAGCTGTGAAGACAACGTAAAGTGATGGGAGCAGTCTGATCCTCGAGATTTGTTTCTGTTGCTTTATATCACCAGCAGACAAGAACAAAATAGTCATTGATTGCATTTAGCTTGATTTATGTTATTTTGCAACCAATGTGTCTAGTCCATTTGAGGCTGTTTAAGTGTCTGAGAACATATAAATGAAATGCATTTTAGAATTTGAAATCCCATTTGAATATTTTTTCTTTACCCAGGTCTAATCACTAGCTGTTATGGGACACTGCAGTAGCCTCACAACCATATAAATCCTGGTGTTCAAGGGGAAGCTAAAGCTGATGATATTCAGTGGGTGTGATATCACAAGGGAAAGTGACAGAGACGAAAGGCGAGAAACTTGCAGCTGGTACAAATATTTCTCACACAAATCATCAGCACTGTTGCGTTTTCCTCCTCCAACAACAAGCTTTGCCTTCGCATCGTTGTTGTTTTGTCACGGTGCTGCCTGCTACTGTTGCTAAAGCACAGCTGTCATCAATGCCATCCTGCTTATCAGCTTTCCTCTGGCACACTGGAGAAGCCCCGCATCACTCCATCACATCAATCCATTCAAACACTGGCTTTATTTGATTAAACGGGAATGATCTGTGCTGCCTAATTCAAGTGCTATGTCTCTCTAGTAGTGGAGAGAGACATGGAAATGGCCTGGGGAGCTTTTAGAGAAGAGGGTTTGGAGGATGTGGTGGTGGTGATGATTATGACAATGATGTTGATGCTGTTATCAGTGGGAACTTAGAGATCCTTCTAAAGCTACCGCACCAGCGGCAGCAAGAAATTCAAGTACAGGTCTATAACAGGCCATACTTGTTGTCTTGCGGAGAGACTCATATAATTGCATCTAATTGTATAATTACAAGCCATATATCAGGGAAAGAAAAGTGCAGAGCATAATGGGTCTGCATGATAAAGTGCAGTGAAGAATTAAATAAGATGTTATTTAAAGCCTTGTTCTAAAAAGTAACCAAGATGAGTTTGCTCCTGTGTGATGCATGCTGTATGATTCATGCCCTGCCATGACAAGAAACATGCTAGACATGTTCCCTGGCTAACTGTATGAGTGTGAGAGCAGTCTCCCACGCACATGTCGCAATCTGAGATGTAAAGATTTTGTCATGCATGTAACAGACAGTGAAGGACACACGTTCTAAAATCACTTAAAGGACCAAGTAAGTGGATAAATTATTAAACCAATGAAAAGGTTACAGAGCAAGGTAGAGTTACAGCTTGACGCATTTAATGTCTCATTATTACACAGCAAAGAATGTATGAGGAAACATGGCAAACAGTGCATTGTAATGCTAACATTCAGTGGGAGGAGAATCAATCACCCAATAAGTCAGCAACACACTGTTCACATATCTGCATGTCAGTTATATGGAATATGGATATTATTGATAGCTAGAGTAAACCTAATGCTGTTGGTGCTCTCATAGTGTCTGATAGCTTTAGTATTGCAGACATTCCCCTGATCTCTCACTCTCTCCCCTGTCTTTAGTCTGTCTGATTGTTATTTAAAGTAAGTTTGGGGGTGCCAAGTCAGCTGACATCTTGGCCTCATTGCGGGCCTTCAAATCCCAAGCTTCACTTTGCCCTTCTTTCACTGGTACTAATGCAGAATAGATGCCATGCTCAATTTCAACTGTAGGCCGAGTCAATGGCCAGCCATTCTCGTATCATAGCTTTTTTTCCCCATTTAAAATCAACTCTTTGTGTAAACCTACTTATTGCAATATACTGTAGCATGGCAACCTTTTCTGATTCAACAAACAGTGAAATAACATTTGATGTAATCCGTTTAGGTTGTTTTGTCATTATGGTATCATTTTCTTTTGATGAATGGATTGATGAAAAGAAAAGAATATTAACCTAATGAGCCTAATATAGGGCTGAGAAAATCCTTCTGTAAATTATCAAGCATATAGCCTAGTGGTTCCCAGCTTGGATCCTTGGAGCCCAGAGTACTTAGAGTGATTAGACAGCTAGAATGAAAACAACTACTAGGATATTTTATTTGAAATGTAGTGGAGTAGGCTAAAGTATAAATGTCCCTAAGTAAATCATACATAAGCCTACCTCAGACATGTACGTTGGTAAAATTGGACACAGCAGTCTAACAGAAAGCCGCAAACTTAATGCTAGCTTCCCCGTTTGGCCGCGGTGGGGCAATTTACACTTTCAGCACCATGGTCAGCGCCTAGCAGGTCATCATTTCCAGCAGCGTGGAGAGCGTCTTGCCTACTCACCCCGATATCAAGGAGAGACTCTGGTGTGCCGCTCTCGCCATTTCACAGCCTTTAGTTCGGGTCTTGAGCATTTCTGCCCGTAAGGAAGGACAGTCGACGGTGATTTCGCCAATGGAGATGACCAGCTCACGGTAGAGGGCCACAAGCGTATTGAATTCTTGGACGATCTGTGATATGATGAAATGATAAAATTACTCAAAAGTCAGTTCATCCTGACATGGCCTAAAAGTCAGTTAAGGACGACACGAATGCAACAGCCAACTTTTGCTCGAGCCTGGCTTCCTTTCTTCAATGAAAACTGGTCATTGCAGTGAAATAGCCGATAGCCTTGGCCTGTATATTGAGTTGTGAACATGAAAACGTTTCAACCCAGAGCAGTAAGAAGAAAATGCTGAGCAGCACTATGTGCTGCCTATAATTCAGATTTGCAGTTTTTCACAGTGGGGACAAATAATCTGCCGCTGCAGGAACACCATGCCATGCTTTAACAGAACTATTTTATGAATTGCAACATTTCACCTCTGCGCTCACAAAAGCACTGAGAGAAACGTATGAAACATATGACCATAATGCAAAAAAGTAAAGCACTAGCACAGTCAGAGGGCATTCTGAATGAATCGATTTTTTATTGATGAGGGCCATTATGCTAAGTTTGGTTGTTTGCACAGCCTCACAGCTTGCGACTGGGACGCACATCTCGTTCATCTTGTGCAACTCCAGTATAGCATTCTGCTGTTCTCCGAGGTTCAGTGACGTTCACTGATGTGTTAAAGCGTGAAGTATACATATGGTCATTTCTGCAAGCATCTGTCAAAACAGAGGGCATCTGTACCATTACACAAAGCTTCAGGCAATTTTGAGATCACCCCAAATGATTACCAGTAGCTTGCAACACTTCAAACACAAACCACACAATCAATTTGCACGCCGATGTGATCAGTTTGGCTCCACTGCAACAAAAGTAGTGCAATTGCATATAGCTATTCATAGGCTCACAGATCGGGTTATAGTCTTTTTCGCAGCTATTAACAGCTGTCGCTTGTGCATCATGCACGCACGGGATAGTCGATCGTCCTAGAACAAAGAAAGGGTGGGAGAATAACAGAGCACTCCTCATCGGAGGCACCATGCAGGCACTGACGTGTCGCAAACCTACCATTCTGCAGTCGGCCACAGCGCGCTGGGCTTTGCGGGTACTTTCGGTGCTCTCCCTCCTCTCTGGGTCTCGGTAAGGAGGCTTGCCGATCTGGAAGATGTTCCCGGCGGACCTGGGGCGGTTTTTGCGCCCATTCGGTGCAGAACTCATGCATACACATCCACTAATAAAACAGCCCTAATACAGAACGGTTTTGTTTCGCCTCTTTTACCCCAAACTCCTCCCGTACCTTATTAGCACCTTATTCTCTCCTCCGTTTCCGCTCAATTCACCTTCGACAACTACAGGCTGGGTAAAATCTCCGTTTACTGTTATTGCTCTGTCTATCCCTCACGCTGCTCTCCTCTGTCTCTACTGTGGGAGAGGGAGCAAATCTTTTCGCAGACGAGCCTCAGAGCGCAGGAGAAGTACCGGATGAGCGCCTGCGACTCCTCTCCGCATTGCCTCGACTGCGACGGGGCGCAAGTCACCTTCACTCCAGCAGCAGACGGTGTACGGTGAAGACCTCACACCCAACCCAGAGTCGAGCTAGCTGAGGTGTCTCCTCTGACGCACCGATGTCGGAAGGAGACGATCACATTCACGGGTATTCACCAAATGCAACCATTTTTTATGATTGCGCGTTTCCATTAAGCACCAATTAAGACGACTGATAACGTCTGTTCTTAGCCGCATATACTCCCTATAGAGGCGAAAAAACGTTATCAATGTCACTGCAGACGATTTCACAGCGTTTACACTTAGCACATCTCTGCACAGGAAAAAAATCACAGTGGCGAAAAGGCTTATTCCGGGTTACCGCGGTGCAGATTTTGTTCCCAAGGTCTTTTTCTTCGAGTGTTTCCGATCGAGTAGGCCTATATCTAACCTTGGCGAGGCAGTAGAAGACGAGCAGTTGCTACAGGCCTGACGTGGCTCGGTGGCTGGCAACACTGCGCACCCATAGGACGGGAATACTAATAGGACCCGTCAAGCCAGACCCCCGCCCTGAGCAGTATATGAACTACACGTTTTTTAAGTTATTGTCCACAGAGGCTATGTGACAAAATAGTTCTATCTGTGCAGGAGCTGTCTTCCCCCAACACAAAAATATTAATATTAAATATTAAATAACTTTAATATTCCTATATGGACTTATAGTGTGCCTGTGGTACTCTATGGTGTGTTTATAGTGACCCCACCGTACCTTATGGTGTTTTTTATCTCCTGTGGTATCTCTATAATATTCCTATAATATTTCTATAGGGACTTATAGTGTGTTTGCTCAATAGTGATTTTACCGTACATTATGGCATGATCTCCTATGGCATCACTATAGGGTTTTCTGTAGTATATTTTTTTAATAGGGGCTGCATTATATCTTAAAGTATTCCTGTTATACTTGTACAGAATCCTTCTAACATTTATTATGGTATTAGTATGTTTCTTCGTGGAGTTTCATATCAAGAAGAGAATCCTGATTATCTTACTTTGGACAAGTTTTAAAACCCCCAAAATTATCCCATTAATCTACAGTGGGTCGCTGTAGCCCTACTAATGTAAAATATAGATGGGGTAGGCTAATACATAAACAGAGGCCTCTACATACAAGTAGGCTACTTTCAAAACAAAGTCAGATTCCCGTACTTCCCATAGCCTACACATAAAAGCATTTCAGATGAAAAAATTTAGAGGTATGGATCAAAATATGTAAAAACTGTAGAAAAATGTAGTTCTTGTAGATGACATTCATTCCAATTATATTTTGGACACTTGAAATACATTTTCTTGCCATGCGCCGTTGACAACATCTGAAAGTAGGCTAGCTATATCCTAACTATATCTTGGGCACTCAAAATATCTTTTGAATGAATTACATCTACATTGTTCATGTTCTGAAACATATCCCAAAACATATTGTGAAGTATACCTGAAATGTATGAGTCGAATTAATTTGAAATAAGTTTCATTTTTGTGTGCCTTTTTCGACGTTGGCGCTCCTTGGAGTGTCACTTGTTTCCAAGGTAACACATTCTGCCACCGAAGAAGAAGACGCACAAAGTTTCGTATTTAGATATCTAGCTAATAACACCAAAATGTCGCAAGATTTTTTAAGTAAAAGTAAAGCTAAACCATATAGAGAAGCAGCGATAGTTCTTACAATTTTACATTTCAACGATGTGTATGAAGTAGAGGCAAGAACAGAAGATCCTGTTGGCGGGGCGACGAGGTAACGTTGGGCAGACCAACGGGCAAATTGGCTGGTCTTGTCTTGGTCCCTGTGTCTAGGTTAAATATTACAGTCTATTACAGCTTTAGTTTTTGCTCCATTTGTCTTCTGCAGAATTAAAAATAGATTATCCATAATTAGGCCTGGAGCTTCCCAATGTTTCAGCCTATTTTTAACAATGTGCCTAACATCAGGCCACACAAAGTTCACCCGGGCAAGTGCAGCTTTTGAATCTCACTTCAGTTTTCTTGGATAATCTAACCCTTGAGTGCCATTCAACATTTCTGAAGTGTTCCTCAAATTCTTGCTTATTTCTTGTTTTATCAGGTTTGCCGCTGCTCTAAAAGAGTTCCAGTGTCTGAATCCTTTGGTGGCTTTCAGCGGTGACTGTCTGAACCCTTCCTTGCTTAGCACAATCACAAAGGGAAAGCATATGGTTGATATTCTCAATAAATTAGGAGTCCATTGTGCCGTTTATGGTGAGTGCTCTTTCTAACCCTGCATTACTATTTAATTGTGCATGCAAAGGAAGTCTCAGAAAAATCCATTTATGAAAGTGCTTCAGACACACACATGCATACACACATGCACACACACACATGAATGCACACACACATGGACATACACAACCTCACACTCAAACACACTGACACAGACACATACAGAGTGGCACAACATACTAGGACACATTATGGTTTTATTGTTATTTCAGTGTACATCAGGTCTAGGTTTTCCCAATCTGCAGGTAATCATGAGTTTGATTTTGGTGTTGACCTTCTGGAAGAGATGACACTAGAGATGACCTTCCCCTGGTTTCTTAGCAATGTCTATGACAAGTGAGTTAAATTTCCCCCATATATGTGTATGCTATTGTAAATAAACACATCAGATTTTCTTTGGTAATTATTTGATAATTTTACCTCAACCCACTTAAGCACTGTTAATTAACTTATTTATTTGTTTCCAACATCGGCCTGTCCACCAAAATGTCTTTGCAAAAGTGCAAGACAGAGTACACACAGGATACACACAGGATGTCACAATCCTCTGACTGCCTGATTTACTTTACTGACAGGTTCACATCACAGACGCTGGGACATGGAATGGTTAGTGAAATACTGGTGTGGAACGACCTGAAGATCGGCATCATGGGCTTGGTGGAGGAAGACTGGTTTGACCTGTTAGGAACAATAGACAAGGAGAACGTCCTCTATGTGGACTATGTTGAAGCAGCCAACCACTTGTCTATGGAGCTGAGAGAGCAAGGAGCAGACCTAGTTGTGGCTCTCACACACATGAGATGGTGTAATGACATCAAGCTAGCATCAGAAGCCAAGGGACTGGATCTAATCTTAGGGGGTCATGACCACGAGTATGGGATTCTGGAGGTGAACGGTATCCTTATAGTGAAGAGTGGATGTGAGTTCAGGTAACCACAGGATGTTGGAGGATGGCACTTCCTTTGTAACAACAATTTACCTGCTCTCCATCCCTCTTAAGTTTGAACAAATCAATCTCTGCAGGTACCTTTCCAGGATAGAGGTTGTGAAGGACCAGGATGGGGCATTCCACTTCAGCTGCCATAAAATAGCCATTACCAAAGACCTAGAGGAGGATGCTGACATGAAACAGATAGTTGAAAAATACAGTGGCAATGTTCAAGTGAGTTTCTCCTGATAACCACATTTGATCACTCTGTATTTGCTTAATTAGTTTGTAGAATACATCAGGATACAGTTTAGAGTGCACAGAAAAAAAGTGCAAAAGGAAACATTTTCTCCTTCCAATAGCACATATTATCTCTCTCTCTCTCTCTCTCTCTCTCTCTCTCTCTCTCGTGACACTCTCTTTCTTTCAGCACATGTTAGGAGAGGTCCTCTGCCACATTGAGGTGGACTTAGACGGCCGTGATGCCACAGTCAGAAGAGGAGAGTGCAACCTGGGTAATCTGATCACCAATGCCATGCTGGAGGCTACTCATGCAGAGGTGGCAATTTTGAATTCAGGTTATTATATCCTATATATTGCCAGTGTTTTATTCAGTAACCAATTGCTAAAGGGTTGTAAGCTTTGTTATTTTCAGTGAATTATGAATGTTATCTATTAGCTACCATCTAATCATGCATCTTTCACTATATTCCAGGTACCTTGCGATCAGATCGCATCCACCCATGTGGTCCTCTGACCATGCATGACCTGATGCAGATCCTGCCCATCAAGGACCCAGTGCTGGTGGTGGAGGTCACAGGACAGCAGCTGTATGAGGGTCTGGAGAACAGTGTTAAGAACTATCCTGCTCTAGATGGAAGGTACTACACTCCTGCAGGTGTACTTTATACAATTGGCCAGTTGCATTGACAAAGAAATCCACTGATAGAATGAGCAATATCTGAGATTTTGTATGGGTATAAACGTTAGGTAATAGATGTATAAAAATGGGTATTTGACATTACATTTTGGACTTTCAGATTTCTCCAAGTTGCTGGAATCCAGTTTGGCTTTGATCCCAACAGGAAACCTGGCCACCGTGTCATTGTTGAAACTGTGATGGTGCAAGGCAAGAGTCTGGACATGAACAGGATATATTTGGTTGCAATGAAAGAATACCTAACAAAGGTATTATATGTCCCAGATACTCTTCCTTTATCTCACTCAACCTAGCTGTAACCATGAGTATGCTTAGGAAACAACATATTCTAACTGCCTGTTTCTTCCCTGCAGGGGAAAGACGGCTATGCCATGTTCATTGGCTGCACTCAGAGGGTAGACATAGAACGCGCCCAGATCCTCTCCATCATCCTTATCAACCACTTTGAGTCTTTTCAGATTGTCAGAGGCCTGAAGACTTGCAAGTCAAGCCACAGAATGGGCCTCATCAAGGTCTCCATCAACCCCTCAGTGACGTGTAAGAATAGTTTACTTGTTCATCCGTCCATTCATTCGTTTGTTTGCTTCCCTGCGATTTTCGAAAAGTTAAATTAATTATCTCAATCAATATGTTTCACTTTTTGATCTGTTTGCAAATTGGTCGTGTTGAACACCTCTGTATGTATTCTTGTATGTCTGTGGCAGGTATACAGAGAGGTGTGAGTGAGAAGCTGGAAGGAGTGGCAGAGGCACCAGCAGGGGTGGTCATGGTGCCAGGAGTGGAGGGCAGGATATTCCACATCACAAATGACTGCCCATTAAAAACAGAAATTAAGGACTGAAACACTGAAATTAATGTCCTCCTGTTATATAAAGTCTCTCCAGTAGTGGTTTTACTTTGTGTATAGTTAATGGTGTTACAGCAAGGGAGACTAATTGTTGTTCATAGAAGACTTTGCACACATGACTAATGAATATTAGGCTATTTACCTATAGTTTTCACCATCTGTCACTCATTACATAGAATTTGATATCTTTTAAGTTAATAATGCTACATGTTTGTGGCTGTTTTACTTAGTCTATGTAACACCAAGTCAATGTAAAATGGAACCACTTAAAAAAAAAACTGGGATATGAGGAAAAGAGATCCAACGTCTCTTATTCGTCATGACTGGAAGACCCTTTCTTCATAGAGCACACACCTCTACTTCTTGAGGTTTTTCAAAATCTGGGATATATTTACATTTACATTGACCTGCATGGAAATAGGCTTGACTAAAATGTCATTATGCTGAACTACATGTATAGGTTGCTTGGAATTTCTGATTCAAAAGCCTGTTGTCAAAAACAAAAGAGTTATTAAACAAACAAGATGTCAAAAACTCTAAAACATAAGAATGTTTTTGTAATATTGTTGTATGGTGAGGAAGACATTATAACTATTGTGCATAGATGGCTTGTGTTTTCACAGAGGCTCTGTTTTAGAAGTCAAAAACTAAGAGGAACAACTTTGCACTATGATCTCGCCTATATTTTACACAGACCACCACAACTTCTTCATTGACGCAAGTGGAAAAAGGGCAACATGAAGCTTGGTATTTGAAAAGTTGGAATAATAAAGATGTTTTGGCACCGAAAGATAGAAAACTGAAATATATCACCGAGCTATATTAGAAACCAGGTTAATTTCTTGAACTTTAATAGATTTGCTGTGACTGAATGTTATCATTTTAAACCTACTATTTAGTTTGATTTTTCATTTAAAGCCACACATTCACACCCATGTGTTGCTGTGTAAACTTTATTTGCTATAAAACACAATGACTTGGTACAATCAAACTAAAAAATTAAACATCCATTCCCTCCAGGGGTTGCTTCAAAACAAACAAAACACAAAATGCCTTGTTATATAAAAAATAAGGTATGCCTCTATAGCACAGCACAGTACAACAATCTACTAAGACATATAGAACAATTCAAGCATTGCCAATGTGCCATGATTTTCAATAGCAAGTGTTAGGGAATACCGTATACTAGAAAACATAGAGGTTTATTAAACAATCCAACAACAATCCACACCAAACAGGAAATGATTAGAAACAGATCTGAAATTAATTTGTCTAATGAAGAATTAAAAGAAAAATCCACCCAAAAACAGTTCACTAATTTTATCCCTTTGTTTTTCTGACTTTACTTTAGATCTATGAATATGAACAATTCTATCCCAAAGCTAGAAATATAAGAGCTAAGACTATTATCTTTGTTATAATGGGAGTGTGCGGATCCTGTGACAGTATATTTCTGCATGCTCTAGTCAATAAATACTAGCAATACTCTGACATAAACAAACACTAACTCCAATCAAGTGTAAAAGTGTAAAGGAGCAGTCTACAAACTCTCCATTTCATTTCCAATGGAGCAGCTCATGCTTATGATATTACAGGCTTGGTTCCACTGTTTCTAGCTTTGGTAGAGTTGTTCTCTAATTTTCACAAAAGCTGATTGAACGTTCCAAGATTTCAGGAATAATATTTGTGGAAGTTGAATACTTGTAAGGCTACTCAGACACATGATTGAAGTGTAAAAAGGCATTTTGATCGCCATATGTTTAAAACAAATGTTATGTTACACATAAACATCGTTTTACACATCTCAAAATGATGGTTGTAGATGTTGGTAGTAATGCAATTCAAATAATGGCATGTAAACTGCGATACATTTTCCATTCAACTTGGTATTCTATGAACTTTTGACAGAGTAAAAGTAGAAGTTAAAGTAACAAAAAGTAATCTGATTACTTTACAGAGACGAAGTAATCCAGTTGATTACGCTACTGATAACAAAAGCATAAATTGTTTGTAATGTGGATTACATTTTGAAAGTAAACCCCTGCAACTCAAGACTTTTCACTTCCCTCCACACTGGAACAGGACATGCGGCGTGCAACCCATATTATATGTGCATCATGTAGAGAACATTGGTTTCCCAAACGTCCCTCTACACCATTTTCCCATTTCAATGATTTATTGATGAGAGACAACAAGCAGGCACACTGTTGTTTTCCTTCTACCAAGCTATCCAACCTACTTGTCTCTCATTGTCTCCTTATGCAACCCTGCAGCTCCATTTTTCCGTCTTCCATATATCTCACTCACCAATCTCTTCGAACCTACCTCTTTCTCCCCTGATTGCCATTGCTCCATCACTACTGCCGGAACTATCAAAAAGAAGGAAAGAAGAGGTAGCACAGGAAGCAGAAGATGAAGAAGCCGATGACCCAGTTGACTGAGTAAATGTAGATGATGACCATGTCCATGTCAAAGCGCCAGCCTCGGGAGTCATCCTCAAAGTCCATGGCATCCAGACGGTAGCCTCCTCCATGAGGGAACTGGCGTCTGGCAATGGGACTGGACTGCCTCTGGAAGCCTGGGTGGGTGACAAATGGGGCATCTGGTTATATTCACTGATTAGTAGTTAAATATCAATAGTTATACACAGTGGCTTAGCGTTAATACACATTTGTTAGCATTCATTTTGGGGGATGGTACATAACTGTGTTCGTTCACGCTGAAGATTCTATAGAGAAAAAGGGGCTGTATGTAATACGTGTTAACAAGGGGGCTGCTACCCCCTTTAAACTGTACCCTGATCACATATGGTGTGAAAACCTTATTATACCATGCAGTGCACAAGTTTTAGGCTGAATAGGTATCAGGTGTATTTCTGTTATTGTGTCAGTTGTTAAGACTTGTAATTACGCAGAGGAAAGAAGTAAAGTTGTAAAGGTCAAATTGATATTGAACAAATATTATTGTAATTACATGTAACTACACAGAGCTTCCATGGCTTACATACTGCATTCTTCCTGTACAGCTATTTAACTCATTTCTCCAATTTGTTTTTCCCCAGCTGATTGATATTTAGCTTAACTCAATGAAAATTGACCTCTACAGTGGGAATTTTGTTTCTACAGGGATTGATAAACTTGCCTCCGAAGATACGGAAAAGTTTCCTGCAGCTTGGGAGAGGCCACTTTGCACAACTTGCTTTCTGGAAGTTCTGTTTCTGGGAAAGGTATTCCTTTGGGAAGAATGTCCTTGCTGTTTGGTTAAGCTCTGTAAGAAAGACAGATAAACAGAGTATTAGCTCAGTCTGAACTGAATGCCTTATTTCCATTTCCTTCTTCTCTCTATAGTTTAGAGATTGATTTTATTGAATATATTCAAAGAAATCAAGCAAATGCAGCAGATGCAACATCACTAGACTCCCTCTTTCCCCTCTTTTGCTGTCTCCTTGTGACCTTGACTTTGGTAATCAACACAAGAATCTTTTTAAACTCCTTGCCACCTAATCACCAACAAGAGCCCTTAATGTGTCTGTGGTCCTCATACCCACAGCCACTCTGGCTTTTTATGGCCACAGCAATGTCCCTGTTGCTCTCTTTCTCTCTCCTCCACACAACTAGAAGTAGGCCGACATGAATCACAGAGCCCCATTACCTATTCATCGATTTATCCAAATCAGACTCGGACTGCCATATAACATGACATGCTTCTACCTAATCAGTGTGCAGTGATCATGAACAGCAGGCTATATAAAAATAAATCCGTGTATATAAGGGTGTAATGAGCATAGAGCAGTGAATGCTAAACACAGATATCATCATTGTATCTTCATGGTATAACGTGGTCCTGTAAAGCTCAACAGGTAGAGCATGGCACCCACACTGCCAGGGTTAGGAGTTTATTTCGCACTGGGCCCATCAATGCTAAAAACGTATGCACTCATGCTAACATAATGCGTTTTGGATAAAAACATCTACCAAATGGAATATGTTATGTTATAACTAATCTGCGTCGTATTCAGTTTAGAAACTGCTAAATAAAGCTGTTTAGATTGGTTACATTCTGTCTGCTAAGTCTGGATGACTCATCTGGTCAGAGCTGAACCAAAGGTTTAGTCTGCTCCCTATGGGAGATGTGCAGCTGGGCCCTCTGAACAATCTGCAGCTTCGAAGTCATCTGTTTAACTGCGTTATCAACAAACAACTCAGACAGACAGAGAATGTACCTATAGCTACAAATATACAGAAGCTTGTGTCTTGATGATCATTGTTTTTATACACATTCACCAATATCAAGTCAAGGATGACTCCTTTAAGTGATCGCTTTCTTGCCATTAGCTCACCCTTCTGAAAGAAGACATGTGTGATGATTGTTCTGCAGAGGGGACAGGGGGTGTTGGTGGGGCTGTTCTTGGCCAGTGTCCTCAGACAGGGTTCACAGAAGATGTGGTTGCAAGGGTGGCACATGTAAGGGCTGAAGTACACATCCAAACACACAGCACAGATGTAACCTTCTCTGTCCCCGGCCCTCACATCCTCATCATCCTCACTGCTGCTGGATTGGTTTCCTGTTGAACTCTGTGTGTGGAGGACAGACAGGGAGATTCAATTCACTTTTGCAGGATATGTATGTAAGAAATAGAAGTACCAAAGGTTGATAGATATACCAGCATCCATACATATAAGAACATATATTCATTCTTGTAGGATGTGGGATGTGATCACCAATCAAAAGCCTTTCATCGCAAGCTAAATATTTGCAGAGAGAGAGAGAGAGAGACAGAGAGAGAGAGAGAGAGAGAGAGAGACAGAGAGACAGAGAGAGAGAGAAAGAGAGAGTTTCTGCATGAGTTTCTTTCTTAATGAGTTGCTTCTTGCTGTTTTGGACGAGTTTCGAATTGGATTAGCACCAGAATTTACCATTCTGATAGTAACCCAAAATAAAGAAGCCCATACAAGTCTATACGACAAACATTTCAGGAGGGTCATGTCTACATTGAATGAGTTTCTCAGACAGAAGGACCGAAAAAGGAGCATCTTGCATTGCATCAAGAAAATGAATGCAGGAAAACTACACAGAGATTCGTAAAAAAGCTCTCTGACCCTCCAAATATGAGGTTTTGAACATATATTATTTCTGGAAGAAATCATTGTGTCAGCTGGCTGTATCCTTTTCTATCCTCTTGAGATTCTGTTTAATATCCTCCTCATGCTGCACAACTCTATTTGATGGGTGTAAAAGTCTCTGACACCCACCTGCACAGCAGAGATATGTGTGAGGACATGAGGGGGTGAGGTGTGAGTTCCACATAGTGAAATATTATCCTTTGGAAATGTCCTTTTATCTTGCTGTAGAGCAAACTACCATATAGATATAGTTTGTTTGTAAGAGCAATTTGACCCTGATACTGAACCTAGCTCAAATTTCATTCATTCACTCTTTGCAAAAACAGAGAAGTATCTCACAGAGAAGAAAATTGTTGTTCTGCTGTCTTGTCATTTGTCAGTGATACCTTTCATTGCTAGTATCTGTTGTAGGGTTTGCATGAGGCACAGTATGACTCAAAGACACAACATCTGTAAGATACAAAATTCTTCCTATGCTCCAGGTAGCAAGTCTACTATTGACTGTATCATTTTACAACAGCATTGGCATCCCCACTGTCCAAATCCCCCTTGTCTCCAGTGAGGCCTCAACAGTCAACTTACTCTCCAAGTGCCTTAGCACACAGATCCACAATCAGCTTACCCTTCCTAACTACAACTGGTAGTGTATGTGAGGACATATAAAAACGTGTTTTTAGAATAGTGTCCGAGATCCACATTCTCCCTCCTGTCCTCCTCCTCCTCAGAACTGTGTGTCCAGTCCCCTGGGGTTTGGTATCTGAGTCTCTAATCTTCGGAAGCCTGGGGGTGCTCCCAGAGTAATTACCACTTCCTCACCCAAGGGGAGCTCCAGGGACCTCCCTGTCACACCACCCCTGCCTCCCAAGGTGTGTCATTAACACAGAAGAGAGAACACAGAAAACACATCTCAGGTGTAATCATGGACACTATGGCTCTTCCCTGGCAACAAGCAGGACAACATGGCAGTGTACCCTTGGTTACATTGTAAAAAAAAACATTGCAGAGCCACAATAAGTTTAGGCAGTAAATCCCAAGCTTTTACTGGGCATAAAGTTTACACCATCCTAATTACCATTGAAAAATACCCCCCTCCTCAACCACCACTGTACTGCAAAGCCTGCACTAACACAAGGCTGCACCACTAAAATGAAAAAATGCAGCTGGTAAAAACAAAAAAAGATTTTTATTATTGTATAATGGAACTAAAATTTGTTGCAGATCAGCAAAATCAGCCACATTTCAGCTACTGCAGCAATCACAGCAGCTAGACATAGAAACTACACTTTGCACGCTGCATTCCCTCTCTGCCCTCCCTCAGTAACTATTGTCGAACTGCCCTTGAGCAAAGTACTTAACCCCCAGTTATTCCAGTGGAGCTGCTCAGTGGCGAATAGTAGAAAACTGTGGTTGTACTGGGAAGCTCCCAGGTATGAATGTGTGTAAATGTGTGAGTGTGAAGCAAGACAGTGCTGAAAAAGAGCATGTATATCCAGTAAACCTTGATAACGCTAAAAGACCACGGATGCTCATTCAACTTTCCCTGGATGAATAAATGTTAAACAAAAGTGAAAAAATAACAATTAACCTACCACCCCTTAGTGATTTTGAACACACACACACACACACACACACACACACACACACACACACACATACTGTAGGCTACCAATGCCAGTGGATGAATGTTGTCTTACAGTGGGCTGCACTGAAAATACTTATGCCTTAAGTCACATGTTTATATGTGCTTGCTATATTTTTTAAACAAGTAAAGAAAGATTTGAATATTATTTTGCTTCCAAATAATATTCACTCTGGCTTTTTTTTTCTGGGCTCTTTCATGCATTGTGGCACGATTTATTCCTTCCTACAAAAAAATCACATAATTATGGACACAAGTATATCTGCTAGAAGCAGAAAGTATGTGTATTATGTATCTACGTTATGACAGAATATGTTCTGTTGAACATGCAGACTCCAATGTCCATAGAGAGAAGAATATCTCAACCACAAACAATATAATCAGTTATGGACATAGAATTAGAAAAATGGATATTTTCTTTCATAGCAACTTTCTATTCCACTTTTTCTAATTCAGCGGTCAGAATAATTCCAGTCCACCAACGTGACTGCAGATCTGCAGCAGCCAATCAAAATGGAATCTGTTCTTTTGTCTCGGTGGTTTTGAAGGGCTCTCTGCCCAAGCCTCATCATGCAACTAATTCAAATGTAACCCCACTTTAAACCACACAGACAATGGCTATCGAGATGAGCTGGCTGCTGATAGGCCTGTCAAGAGTCAGTGTGTAGATGACACACACACACACACACACACACACACACACACAAAAACTTGCATA
>OOFE01035917.1:21214-31257 GCA_900323365.1 Monocentris japonica | reverse complement strand
GGACTCTGGAACAACCTTAGCAGATCTAAAGCTACAAGGTATGATCTAAAGTAAGTATAAATCACACACACACACACACACACACACACACACACACACACAGAAAGAGAACACAAAAGCTTATGCTTGCTTTTTCCCATCAGCCTTACATCTTAAAATGTAAATAGGTTTTTAATTGGATCAATGAAGTAATTTAAAGCTGATGTAAACTATTACAATGATATGTGGTGCTTGGCTGTAAACTCTCAAGGCCATTGTCATATTAAAGGCCCAGTAATTCCTTTGTGTTGTTCACCTGTCTGCTCTCCTGCAGTTGACTTTGTCTCCATCTCTCCTTCCTCCTCTGCTTCCTCCTCAGACATTTAATCCTGTTCCTCTCTCTTTTACGCATCCTCCTCTCTGCAAATGGAGCAGAAGACAGCGCCACTGCCGGGGTCAGGGTCCGAGTCATCACCTCCATCACACCGCTGCCCCCTGCCTCACCTTCCTCCACCTCCTCCTCCTCTTCTTCCTCTCCTTCCACACCCTCGTCCTCCTCTTCTTCTTCTCCGAGCTCTGAGCTGGTGGGAGAAGGGATGTGTGTCCGAATTCGATGGCCCTCTGATGACCATCCAATCCCTGCCCCTGTCCTCACCTCAACCCAGAATGGATCTGGCTGTCTGGATGAATGAGGTGGGCATCGACGTAGTTCCTCAGCAGCTGTCCTTGGTGAAAGTCTCTGTGGCGACAGAGGTGTGCGTCTGGTTCGGATGGGAGGTCGGGGGAGAGCAGAAGACATGGAGCTCATGGCTGGCCGAGGGGACCGAGAGTTTGTACTGGTGGTGCTGGACAAGGAGTGGCCAATACAGTGTGGCCTAGGACAGGGTAGTCCCGTCTGCAAGTTGTCTGATCTCTCTACAACTTCCACAGCACTGCTTTGGTGAAAGTCAGAGTTGCTGCTAGACAGGCTCTCTGTCCCACTTTGTCTTTCTCTTTCTCTGACATTCTCTCTAACTCCAACACTTTCCACACTTTCTCTTTCTTCACCCCTGTCTTGGTTTCTCTCCCTCAAATTACCTCTGTCCCTCTCTCCATTGTCCACACTGCGAGACTTTCTGTGTGCTTTCCTGCCTGGCAGGGGAGGTCTCACCAGCTGCTTCACCACAGTTGACCTTCCCTCTCCTGGGTCTGTACTCCTCAGCCAAGGGCTCACCTCCAAGCACGGGGCATCAGCCGTATATTCCACTTCACTTTTGCTGCTCTCCCCACTGGCATCCTCAGTTCCACGATCTCCGACTCTGCTCGGGCCACTTACACCAGCAGCTCCCACATGGGAGCTCATGACCGCACTTTGAAGCCTGTCAGCACCAGAGCAAAGCTGATCCAGCCCCAACCAGCTAGCCTGGCCTTTCCCTCCCTCCAGCTCAGCTCGTGGTTCCTCTGCCTCTTTCCTCAGTCCTCTCTAGGCCTCTCTTCAGCTCACCCTTCTCTCTGCCCCCCCCTCCTCTGGTTGTGTCTGTGATAGTTCTGGTTAGTATGGGTTGATGCTCTTGTTCTGACAGATGAAGGGAGGGTTCCAGTGCAATATTGACCCCCCCAGTCATTAACAGAGGTGAGCAGTGCAGCCCTCTGCCCTATCCTGCCCTGTCCCATCCCTGTCAGCTCCCTGGGACATTCCACACTGTTGACAAAGCCAAAGCCCCCTTGCTGAGCCCCACTACAATAGATGCTGTTCACGGCCTCACCATTGTTAAGGGTGACCTATAGAAAACAAACCGCCATGCAACCACTGAACACACAAACATAAGGTGAAAAAACCAGAGCCACCTTTTTTCTCCCCCAACTACCATGCTGTCAGCTTTTTTTCACTCTCTGGTTGATAAGCACAGCACAGAGTCATTGTGTGTGTGTGGGTGTGTGAGAGATATTTAGTTTTTTGTTATAGATCATTTTTAGGGAAGACTAAATGTTCCATCATATGTGAATTATATATCATTATTATTATATTTTTTTATAATTTATCATAATAAGTATTTTAAGCACTTCTGGTTTGAGCAGTTTAAGAATTCAACAGTATGGTCATCTGTTTAGAGTGATTCCCATGGTTCATTCTTCTTCCCTTTATTCCATTTTCCTTTGCTTCATTATTCTTTGATAGATTGTTTATATTGATATTTACCGGTCTGATTACTGTGATAGAAGAAGAAAAGTGAAGAAAAAGAAAAATGGGGGCACACAATGTGTGTGTATGTGTGTGTGTGCGTGTGTGCGTGCATGCTCCTTGACAGACATCTTTTATTCTCACTAAAGGAAAATGCCAGTGTTTTTGACATAGGAGGTTTATGTCATTCTTGTCTTGAAAGGTGTAAATACCTCAGGTTGTTCATCTGTTTTCTGTCACTTAGATATTTGGTTTCCATTTTATGCTGGTCAATTGCAACCAAAGACTTGCAGTGTACCTGCACCTCCGAAAGCTCAAAACCCCAAGAAAATGTATGCATTTAATAACAATTTGTAAATTGTCTGGTGTCGCTGAGGCTGCTCCACTGCTCTTAAATACAGCACCTATAGGAGGAAGAGAGATTTCAGCTCACAATAGAACAGATAAAGAAAAACATAACATCTGAGTTTATTTTAGATTAGATTCGGTCAGTTAAATTAAATTAAATTGGTTAAATTAGGTAATTTTAGGGTAGGTCAGGGCAGGTTTAGCTCAGGTTATGTTAGCATGGGATTTTCATGAAATGTTGTGATTCATGGGGTGTCAAAAAGTTTAATGTCTTTTATTCTGACATATTGGAAGTCTTTGGCAGTTATGGCTCAGTGAGTAACTCAAGAATGTAAAAAGATTCAAGTATAAAGCTCAAGTATTAACTGGATCCACATCTGTAATCACTGGTATTTTAGGAGTGAATGCAATCTTTAAATATTAAATACGATTTAAAAGGGCTTATTTAGAAGTTGAATTAACTCAGCAATACGGGTTTAAAATAGTAGTGGCTTAGTCATTAATATATTTGTGTCAGAAGGGAATGATTGGGGGATTTTACTAAATCAGTTTAAATTTTTTTTTTTTGCAAGAATTTAGTTAGGCAACATACATTTCCTCAAAGTGAATTGCATTGTGCATCATTTTGTGGACATTTCTCTTTCATAAAAAAAACAGACATGAATTCCCACTGAGGTGCATTTGCTGTGATTTCTCAGGTCACATTTAAACAGTTCTAGAAATAATGTCCAATAAAAATGGACAGTCCATCCATAACAACCCATTTCAGAGGGAAGCATGATTGTCCCCTCGCATATGTCTTGTCGGCAATGACTGCGGTTTTATACTATTAAGTACTAAAAATTGCTCAAGGTCAGAGAGCAAATCGCACTGTGTCTCTGTGAAATTGCAAACAAATAGTAACTCTCTCGCTCTCTCTTTCTCTCTCTTGCCTCGTCCTTATTTAGTCTGCCTCAAACTCAGTGCTGATCATTTGGTGCAGTACCCGCTATGCTCAGCAGATGGCAGCAGCTTTCCGCTCTGGACCGACGTGGCGCTGTCCCTGGTCCTAAAAATACCATGCGCTCTCAACATGTTGCTTCCTTTACCATCCCGACTCAAAATGCAGTGTTTAAACCTAAGGGATAAATTAAAATGATGTCAAATAAAATAAATTGGTCACTGATGAGGCTAATTGTCCCTGCGACGTCGAGTAGCCTGCCAACAATTTTTTAAATTAATTAATCGTTTAAGCAGTAACATTTTGCCTGCACTTAAAACTAAAAAACAAAACAAAAATTACCGTAAGTCCAAAGAAAAAGTATCGGCTAACAGAGAGAAAGGACAGGAGAGCTCTGCACTCCCCATCGGCTGTCGGTGAAGAACGGAGCAACAAGGAGAGCAGAAGAACAAAACTCCGGGGCGACAACCTCGCGTCTGACGTACCCAAAGCTGCTGGTATAAATTAATTCACGGCGTCACCAGCCTCAGATGATTCGCAGTACCAGTGAGCACCCTGGTAGCCAACACTCACAGGCTATAACACACACACACAGCCCCCCACCCACCCCAACACACACACGCGCACACACACACACAAACACATCTGCGTCATGCGTCCTAAGAGCAACGGCACGAACCCGGTAACTCCGATGGACCCCTGTAATACGCACAACAGCACAGTCTGAGGGACTGACTGTGTCCTGCTTGTCCCCCAGTTGCTTGTCCGCCACTGTCCTGGGTAAGGTGCGCTCTGAGTGCGCCGTGCGGGCGAATTATGGATTTTATAACAAGCAACAATGACAGCAACACGACCACCGGGTTCCCTGGCGGGGTGGACGTGGTTACAGACTGGGACGGGAATGAGAACGGCACGGCTTCTGGGTCTGTGCCGGACCTGGAGCTGAGTTACCAGATTGTCACCTCTTTGCTCCTGGGGGCCCTCATCCTCTGCTCCATATTTGGCAATGCGTGCGTCGTGGCAGCCATCGCCCTGGAGAGATCTCTCCAGAATGTGGCCAACTATCTGATCGGCTCCCTGGCTGTGACAGACCTCATGGTGTCGGTGCTGGTACTGCCCATGGCGGCCCTCTACCAAGTTTTGAACAAATGGACTCTGGGGCAGGAAATCTGCGATATATTCATCTCTCTGGATGTATTGTGTTGCACATCATCCATCCTGCACCTGTGCGCAATTGCCTTGGACAGGTACTGGGCCATAACGGACCCAATTGACTATGTAAATAAACGGACGCCAAGGCGAGCTGCGCTCCTGATTAGCGTCACTTGGCTGATCGGTTTCTCCATCTCTATTCCGCCTATGTTAGGCTGGAGGAGCGCCGAGGACAGGGCGAACCCCGACGCATGCACCATCAGCCAGGACCCGGGCTATACCATCTATTCCACATTCGGGGCTTTTTACATCCCCCTTATCCTCATGCTGGTTTTGTACGGGCGGATATTTAAGGCTGCCCGGTTCCGGATTCGAAAGACGGTCAAGAAAACCGAGACAGCAAAAGTGTCAGACAGGTGCTTGACCGTGTCTCCGGCGATCTTTCACAAGAAAACCAACGGGGAGGCTGGGGGCAAAGGCTGGAAGCGCAGCGTAGAGCCAAAACCCAGCTCTCCGTGCGTAAATGGCGCGGTGAAACACGGAGATGAGGGCGAGTCGCTGGAGATCATAGAAGTTATCAGTAACTCAAAGACCCACCTGCCTCTGCCCAACACCCCGCAGTCGTCGCATGGCTACGAAAACATGAATGAAAAGAACTCGGAGGCGAAGCGAAAAATTGCACTTGCCAGAGAACGTAAAACGGTGAAAACACTGGGAATCATCATGGGGACTTTCATCTTCTGCTGGCTGCCCTTTTTCATCGTCGCCCTGGTACTGCCTTTCTGTACGGAGAGCTGCTACATGCCCGACTGGCTGGGCGCTGTCATAAACTGGCTGGGCTACTCCAACTCTCTCCTTAACCCCATCATATATGCTTACTTTAACAAAGACTTCCAAAGTGCTTTCAAGAAGATTATCAAATGCAAATTCCACAGACCTTGACTACATACATTCTAGTTATGTGTCTTTGCCTTTACTTCGTTTGGACTGAGGATTTTAAGGGGCAGCAGGAAATGTTTATTGACTGTATGGAACAGCAAAAAATAGCCTAATATAGGTACAGACTTAAATTCAGGGACAATCTCTTTGCAGTGTGATTCACAAAGGATGTCTGTGTAAAATAATCTGGGGTCACTGGCCGCTGATAACACGACAACAGACTGTTGTACAAGCTCCTGTTTATTCAATGTTGTAGCTATAGCCTATATGCGACGGCAGCCATCGTTGTATTGCCATGCAAGACGTGTCATCCAGTGTGCTAAATCCATGCATTTTATCACAAGACACGCGGGGTTTCCGTACTACATCACGAGCTTTGTAGCACTAAAACAATAAAAGCAATGAAACTTTGTCATTAAGAAATATGAGTCTGCACTCGATTTTTATTTAGAAAAGAAAGACAGACTGAGAAGTGAGAAAGGTGCACAGGGCCTACCTTTATTGTGAAAAATCGCCCTAGACCTCTCTCATTTTAGACCTGTCATACATCTCCATCTAGAACTTCATCTGGTGTCTTTTAGTGTGTTTAGCAAATATCGCAGTGAGCTACTTATCAATTTGTTTTGATCATCCACTGATGATGTCAGTGAGTGATCAGGTTATCAGTGCATGGTATATTTGAGCTCTTCAACAAATGGTTATCGAACCATCAATACTGTCCATCCATCAAGTCCATGTCAGTCTTAGAGCAAGTGGATGGGTAATGTTTCAAGAATGGGGGCAGTTATTGCTTTTATGATATGATATGAAGGTTTTTATCTCACCCCATTTCCCTTCCCCATTTCTCTCTATTTCTCTGTCTCTCAGATTGTCCCTTGTGTGTGTGTGTGTGTGTGTGTGTGTGAGACAGAGAGCGAGACAAACCGAGAGAGCAAAAAACTCAATTTGTTTTCAAGACAACCTTTTCATAAAGACCTACTGTATATGATAATTTAACTGGGTAGTTGAGAGAGTATTTGAACAGATAACTGAAGAGGGCTTGTTTCATTCATTAACAGCAAGAGATTCAGAGCCACATACACTGCATACACTAATTGAAATACATAAGGTAGAAGGTAGGAGTAATGTAATGTCATTTGACAGATAGTAAGTGTAGAAATTTGTATCCATTAAAGAAATTTGTATCCATTAAAGTTAAAAAAAATAAACTGTCAGACACTGAATGAGGCATGATGAAAACAACTGTCAGAAAATTCCCACTAGACCTACTTCACACCAGGAGTCCTTGGGCAGGCTGAGCATGGGCAGACCAGCATGCAGGACAGCATGACAATTTGGTGATGACACCTGGGGCATACAAACATCTGCTGGTGAAGTGACAAATGGTACTCTAATACCCAGGAGGGTGGATCATATAGAAGACACAATAACTGTAAAATCTCCTCTCAAGGAAAAGATTTATACCATGCTTATGATGCAAAAGTATCCTAACTTATCCTACATTCAGAAACCTAACTTTATTGACAGCAACAGAGCTACCCTCGCTGACCACCAGGTAGCAGTCACCTAACAATACAATATCAAATTTTGGCTAACATAAGTTCATTGAAAACTTGGCTTTGGTAACCATAACAACATGGTCAGATAGCATTATAGTGCTAATGTCACACTTTGATCTCAGGTATTGAGGTTTTGGCCTCTGCTTCATGTGATGTAGTGGCCAGAGGGAAAACAAAATCACCATAGGGCCACCTCTCTCTCTCTCTGCATGTATTAATAATAGTTTTACAAAGTGCATCATTTACTTGTCATATTGTAATCAGTCCGTAGATTATTTCATAATAAGAATAATACCATCTCTGATTATAGTGATTAAAACCTCAACCCAATAGTGCAATAGCAGTCAAACCACAGGGAATCATCATGGGTCCTTTTATTTTCTGCTGGCTGCCCTTTTTCACCGTCGCACTGGTGCTGCTTTTCTATATGAAGAGCTGCTACATGCCTGACTGGCTCGGCGCCGTCATAAACTGGCCGAGCTTCAATTTTTAGTCTACATCCTGATACAAAAATTTTCAACCATCTGTGAGTGTTGTTACAAAGACATCAGTCCAGTTATGTATTTTGTACATGTGTCATTTTAAAGCTGTGATAGAGTTATGGTATTACATCAGACAAAAAACATCCAATGTAGTGAATCAGTCAATGCAATGGGTTTTCCTAACCCATCTGATCATCTTTGCTCTATTGTGAGTCAATGGGGCAGCAATCCTCTTAAGACACTTTTGGGAAAATGAGTCTGGTACTTGTGACCTTGAGATCAAGAGAGGCCCATACACAGTGTGGTGTGATCAGTGGAGCAGGGTATCCAGTATATTTTTTCATTCCTGCGTCGTACAGTGAGCAAGACCTATTAAAATCATTACATTTTGGTCCTCGACTCTGGGATTACTAACAGTTGCCCTGCCTTGAACTGTCTCGTAATAGAAAAGGTTAGGATGGTAGGGCTGCATTAATCCCACTCACTCTGGGATTCTTCAAAGTAGGTAGGTGGGTGCAGTGTGATGACACAGGAGCCAGAGGAGAGGAGAGGAGAGGAGAGGAACTTCCCTGGATTATATAAATCGGTAGCACTAGCAGAGGGGATTATGCATCTGATACACGTTCCACTGCCCTTTGGCCTCAAAAAGGTGCAACACCTGCATAGGATTCTACCTATGTTGGTTGCTATCCCTCCTATTTGCGCATTTCAGCCAATAATTGCCGTTCTGAAGCCACACAAGTGACAAGAGGAAATATACAGCTCTTAAAAAGGATATCTCAACACATTTTAGTGTCGTTTGGAACAGTTTATCTTGTGTTACTTTTCACCACTCAATGGCAACACGTTGTCACACAGTACTAATACATTTACAGATGTGTGTTGAAAAGTAATGCAAGATTTGTGTTGTCCCAAACAACACCTTCAAATGTGTAGAGGATGGCACATTCTTTTTAAAGCGAGATTTCAGTTTAGTTACATCATTGCCACTTTTTCAATACACTTTGTTACCAATCAATCTCAAACAATAGTTGCCATTCGATTGTGCATCCATCCATTGTGCATTAGTGCTTTATTTCCTGACTTTGCTTGATAATCACAAACAGGCAAAGTTATGTCTTATAAAAGTGAAGAAAACAAAACAAACCTTTGTGAATCTACTTAAGTTGGTAGATGTGGCCATGGTATTATTCTCAGATTCTCAGACCAGAAGGAAAAGTAAAATTCTCGATTATCAAACGAGAACTGACCGAAGTAGAAGTTAGAAGTTAGTTTTCATGTCTGACACATTTCTGTTTCCTGTTATTGTTAGGAATGGGAAATAGGAAATCATTGAAAGAAGAGGAAATGAAAGATTTCTGTTTTTGGCACTGAGCACAACAAGTGTTAAGTAGCGTGTGTTGGGGGGGGAGGGGGACAAATTGAGTTGATGGAAGTTTGCAGGGAGATGAGCAGAAAGCAACAGAGTAGTAATGAGTGAAGAAACAGCAATGCAATAAAAAGGAAGGGTCGAGAAAAAGAGAGAAATACAAGGAGAAGAAAAAAGTTAAATAGATATGACTATCAACACAACACGTGTTTCTGCTTCGCCCCCTCCTACTCCAGGGTCTT
Organism: Monocentris japonica; assembly: GCA_900323365.1. Lineage (NCBI taxonomy): Eukaryota > Metazoa > Chordata > Actinopteri > Trachichthyiformes > Monocentridae > Monocentris > Monocentris japonica. The sequence continues at coordinate 22,086 of OOFE01035917.1, read as the reverse complement.
TTTGATCTGTCAGGGAGTTTTGTCAAGGATTTCACAACCCACAACCTGTCATACGCCGGAGGCTCTGTCCTCCCTCTCTCTCTCTCTCTCTCTCTGTCCAAGCATGAGACAGGCAGGAGGGAAGAGCACCAGAAAACTCCTTCTGACGTGGAGAAATGAGAGTTTAGAGGTTTCCAGACATGGTCATATTTTATTGCAAAGGTTAGCCTGCCTAATTTAGAAACAGATGAGTCATTTCTGTTTCACAGTATGACTTGGTATTGATGGGACATTACAAAGTGTGTGTTTAGGAAGATAAACTTTATTCCTTCTTTGACTTCTCTCTCTCTCTCTCTCTCTCTCTCTCTCTGCATGTGCTTCAACCACTGACAAAAGGTACTATTTTCTACTGCTCAGCTCATAGATGACCTGTCCTTCTCCTGTTTGTTTGTTTTATTTCTTCCAGAGGAACACTCGGCTGTTTTTTAAAAAGTGCCATAACCAAAACTTTGATGAGATAAAATATCTAGGCAGACATGGATGAGAGTGGATGAGATGGAATACCAAACAATGACTCAATGACACACCATCCAAACAAAACAAGTCCTACTCATCTTGCCTGGAGGCAGTGATTATGTTGCGGTTGTGGGTGTGTGTGTGTGTGTGTGTGTGTGTGTGTGTGTGCGAGTGTGTGTGTGTGTGTGTGTGTGTGTGTGTGTGTGTGTGTGTGTGCGTGTGCGCGTGTGTGTGTGTGTGTGTGTGGATCTGCGTCTCCCAAAAAGCAGCCTGTGGTGATACTTGAACAAGGTGGAGTGAACAAAGCTTTCAACTTTTATCTTTTAACTAACCTTACTGTCCCTAACACCTTGTGGATGGTAGAGAGACAGATAAAT
>OOFE01035917.1:4838-21194 GCA_900323365.1 Monocentris japonica | reverse complement strand
GAGCACATTTTTAGCTGGTAAAGAGGAGAGGAGTGGAAAGGGGAAGAGAGGAGAGGAGAGGAGAGGAGAGGAGACAGGAGGACAGAGGGAATTGAAGTGTTGCCTGGTTAGGGTGTGTGTGTGTGTGTGTGTGTGTGTGTGTGTGTGTGTGTGAGTGTGAGTGTGTGTGTGTGTGTGTGTGTGTGTGTGTGTGTGTGCATGTGCGCGTGTGTGTGTGTGCGTGTATGTTGGGGTAGGCAGAGGGGAGAGCAGGGCATGTTGGCTGCAGGCAGGCAAAACTCTGGAGGCTTTTTGAGTCCAGCAAGTTAATGTTATGGGAATGTTATCTCTGCATAGGGAATTAATTGCGCAATGTCTGGGAGTCTGGGTAGGTGTGTGTGTGTGTGAGTGTGTATGTGTGTGTGTGTGGATCTGCGTCTCCCAAAAAGCAGCCTGTGGTGATACTTGAACAAGGTGGAGTGAACAAAGCTTTCAACTTTTATCTTTTAACTAACCTTACTGTCCCTAACACCTTGTGGATGGTAGAGAGACAGATAAATAGAGAGAGTGAGAGAGAGAGAGAGAGAAATGGAGAAATCAGCATCTCACTATGTGTCCGGTAAATGTTCACAGTCTAACTATAACTAAGTGACCACATCAGGTTTTTGCAGGCTCTGATTCAAATATTTTCCTCCCTCCGTTTCTGCAACCCAAATATACTCATCAATTTGTATGGTTTTGGCACTTAAGAGTCTGTGCCCTCGATAAAATAGCTTTTTTGCTGCTTTATAGGTCTTTAATAACATCAACTCCATGCTCTGTCTTTTCTCTCCCTCGAGACAATGTCCTCCCTTTCAGATTTGTTGCCTTAATTGCAAACGAGATACTGACACTGGCAGAGGATGTTCACATTAATTGGACACACACACGTATGCAGAGTTATTCCCCTAAGCCCCCCCTGAGTATTTTTATTTGATTCCAATTTTATTGGGTCTTGCTTGTAAAAACCATTACCTGTTGTTCACGACATTAAAAACAGAAACATAGCAACGGCAGAGCAACATCTATTTCTCATGCTTCCAATTGAAAGAAACATATCAAACTCTCCATCAGTATGTTATGTCAGGTATGGCAAAGTTAAAGAGTGAGATTCTGTCTTAGACTATAGATGAATCAGGAAAAGAGGCTGATGTGACGAAAGTTTAATCAATTACCCTTCATTGATGAATGAAGGGTACCCTTCATTGATATATTGGAAGAGCAATAAAACACAGACTAGTGGAACCAGAGAAAATAACCCTGATGAGTTAATGCATATTCTTTGAGTATGCCAGAGGGAGATATTCTCAGTATGGGGTGTCACATGGAAAGCATTCTGAAGGGTTTGTGCATTTTATATTTATATAAGATGGTTAAAGACAACGCTCAAGGCTGACCAGAAGGCCTTGGGGTCTGAGATGAAGAAGCTACTCCTATTGATTTTCTTTCAGGCATGGAATACATATACTGTATGCTGTCCTTTACAGCTGCGTCAATGTTCCTGTGTGCGTGTATGCATGTCTATATTGTTTGTGTGTTTGTTGTTGTGTGGATGTGAGCAGGCACCCTTCAGGGTATTTTTTGCCAATATAGGATGAATACCCTGGTAAACAAACTGTTTGTCTGTGTAACACATTTTATTTGTGTGCATGTGTGTGTGTGTTTGTGTGTACTTTAGTATGTTTATATTCGTGTGTTTTGTGTATATGTGGCTATTTTTGTGTGTTAATGTGTGTGTATATGTGCAGTGTGTGTGTGTGTGTGTGCTGTGCACTGCTGACTAATGTTAGTGGACAGCAGCAGTGAAGCCCCCATGGCAAAGTCTATCCATTAGTCTCTATCACAGCCTAGCTGATCTAAAGGATAAGAGCTCCATGATATTTCATCATTCACACACTAAACCTCCAAAGGAGGCCAATTAGATACATGCAGTACTAATAGCAGCCAGGAGACTGATCTTCTGACCATACCACTAAAGAGAGAGATATAGTATATGGGACACGCACATATACATAAACATGTACATGCACATGCACATGCACACACATACTTATATTACACTTATACAATTCATCACATATGGATATATGTATATGGAAATATAATAGAATATAATAGAATAGAAGAGAATAGAAGAGAATATATAAAAGGAGACAGTGCAATACCTGGTCTGTTCAGAAAGATAATGTGATGAAATCTGACTGAAACCCAGTTTAGGAACCGTTTGGTTACATAATATAATCCCAAACCTCAATCTGTATTGTACAGTAATCTTAACAAATGGCTGTTCTAAACTGCTGTGCTCAGAGTTGGGCTAATCCAAAATCACAGTGGGCCACTGTCTATTAAAATCTATTTAAAAGCAAAATCTAAAAACAAAACATCTTTTTTCCTTTAATGCTCCTTTGGCACTCTCTTCTAACTGAACACTTCCTTGATCTGTCCTTGTTGTTTGGCATTCTCTCTTTCATCTCCATCTCTTGCTTTCAGTACAGCAATAACCAAGCCCTCAAAATGGATTTCAGCCAATTTAAGTAAAAACAGATGGTTTAGCATGGAGACATAGCTCTGTTTATGATAGGTTGATACATGTGCATTTATCATCCTCATCACCTCTAATTCTAATCTTCTCTCCTCTCCTTCACCACCCCCCCTCCTCCTCACTCCTTGTCATCCCCCTCTCAGCCTTGTCATTCTCCAACTTTTCACTCCTCTGTTTTTCCACTTAACATCAACCAGAAAACAGGTCAGGGTAGAGCAACACCCACTTACTGTCTGTCTGGGCAGAAGTGCTTGACCTTTGGCTCTTGCTCTGTTTTTTTGAGCAGCAGAGTCAGTCAGGTGACCTCTCGCCTTGAATGCTGAGAGACCCTGTTAACACCGTTTAAAGCAAGAGAGCGAGAGACAGATGCAGGATTATCCACTGGTTATAATGGTTTGATGGTGTTTGGCCATTTTAACTTCAACATCATGCACTATTCATTAGGAACTGACACAGTGCAAAGAGTGAGTGAAGAGGCAAGAAGGGAGGAGAAGCAGGGAAAAACCATATGGAGAAATTGATGGAGTGTTTTAAGTGGGAAGATAGAGAGACAGAGAAAGGTAGATATATCAATAGTAAATGCTGGCCTCATAGAAAGTCTGATCTGCTCACCTCCTATTCATTATGTAGCCATATACAGTCAAAGTTTGGAGTCAGTAAAATGTATATATGGTATTACTGCATTCCCTACTACTAAACTGCTATAAAATATTATCCAATTCTCTCCCTCCAAGAAGATTCACAGGAGATGTATCACTGAAATGGCAGTTTTGTTTGTGCATGTGCATGTGCATGTGCGTGTCTGTGTTTGTGTATATATTTGTGTGTATATATCATACTGAGGAACTGATCATTACAAATTACAATTTATTGTGTATTACAGTAACACACTAGTTGAAATTAATTCTGATCGACTTTTCCTGGTATTTTATCTGATTAGAAGGGATCCCACAAATTATTATTATTTTGCATTATTTGTGCTGTCGGCTTGCCCGCCAGCTGGTATGTTACTGCTGGTGTTACTTTTCATCTCCAGGGAATGAGTGTGCGTGTGTGTGTGTGTATGTGTGTGTGTGTGTGTGTGCACGTGCGGTCAGTGAAATTCTCTGATCTAGTTTCTGTATGAAAACAAGGCTTTTTCAATACTGAAGCTTTGATTGGGGGGTGCTCTGACATGATGCCAGCATCACTTGTAACTTGTAAAGTTACAAGCTGTGTCATCAGGTCAAGCTAAGGGAAGGGGAACGCTAAATAGATGAAGTTTATCTAATATTTGTTAAAAAGAGAGAATAGGTGGGAATGTGGCATCACACTGTTGACACAAAAAGGCCAGAGGAAACTGAAACTAATCAAACAAGCAACATTTAATGAGAAATGGCAAACAGGTCATGGCTGGCTTGTGTTTTATGAAGAAGAAGAAAACAATATGTTTTGGCAAGACTGGATTGCTGGATTTACACTATGGATTAGTCTAAAGCATTATTTTGCTGTCATTGTTGGGACAAGAAACTCAAACTCTTTAAGATCACACCAGCTTTATTTATTTATTTCCGTTCAAAACAAAAAGATTGTTTCATTTTGTTTGAAGTTGTGCTCATGCTTAGAAATCATGAAATAATGTCTTTAGTTCTGCTTAATGCTGTACTACTGTAGGTGCTAACTTAAATTTGTTCATGATAAGTTTTGGGCAGGCCTTGTTTTACATGTTAGTAAATGGTTTGTCATGAACAATGTAATCACAGCATGTGTGTGTGTGCCCTGTTTGGTTTTTCATGTACATGCAAGAGCCCCATAAAATAGAGTCTTACCACTGAGACTAACTCTAATAGCATTTTATGCATTAAATGGTTAAACTGATGCATGTGACATCTGGCTGAACTGTATATGGTAAAGGCAGTGGGATGATAGAGATTATGAGACAGGTCATTCAAAGTTCCATGGCTGATCTGTTTATCCCGTGAGACTATCATGGCATAGTGTTGCATCTGAATAGCCATAAGTGCATTTCAGCAATACACTTCACATAATGCATTGTGGTATATAAAAGGAACTAAATATGATGTCTGCATGATCGTGTCACAAGAACTGGCCAACAGCTACTCCTTCTCTACAAAAAAACATCAAAAGATAAAAAAAACAACTAAATATAGAGTATTTATAACATTTCTCCATATACAGCATTCACATTCACTCTATTCACAATATGTACAATATGAAGAGAATGGTTGATATCATTAACACTCCAAATTATTTCCCATCACCGGTCCTATTCCCATAAGCCTGAATCAGATGAATTCATCTCAAACTCACTTAGATGCTGATATTGTGTGTCAGCGAATCTGAACAGAGATGCTGTTCCTCACAAGGTCATATGTAAGCAGAGGTATGAATTCTCATTCTGGGCACAGGGTGTTATGAAGTGCTTCATACAAGAATGCAAGGTCTCCTGGCCGTGAGGGGGGGGGGAAACTACAGCGAAGGAGAAAGCAGCTGGACAAAGTACGCTGTTTGAAAAAATATGAATTATACAGATAAGCTTTCTGACTGATAAGGTGTCCTGAATATAACTATGTACACCAGACATCTTTTTTATTTGTTGCCTTTGTTGTGAAAGCTGTAAAGCTGCAGTCAGTCTGGCCTTATAGATTGTCCTGTTTCTGCAAGTGTAAGATCTGTCACTTTTCATGTCAGCATATGCCGTTGGATTGATGCGTTTAAGACACTTAGTGTATTTCAGATGGAATGAGTGAAAATGAGCATAAGTATAAGAAATAAAGATATTGACGTAAGATGAGAGAAATTATGTGAATACACAAGATTCTCTGTCTCTCTGTCTCTCTGTCTCTAAGCCAGTGCATTTATTCTTTTCCCAAACAATAATGAATATCAACACAATGAATATCACACACGTTGAGGCTCAAGAGCCCAGGGGAATCTTCCGATCTGAGGCAAAAGGACTACACCAGGGCAATCAGAGATGTGCATACAGTACACTGCTCTGATTGCCAAAGTCAGTGTAGCATAAGGACTGATGTTATCTATATGAACCTCCCGGGGGAGAAGTTTGCCTCTTAAAATGCTCACAGGCTTGTCTTCTCTCCGGCCATGCATTATGCAAAGATGCACTTACAGAAAACACACACACACAAACACATGTGCAGTGGGGTCCAAAACTCTGAGCTCACTATGCTTTCATCATTTACTATGTTTTCATTTTTTACTCAGTTGATACTTCTTATTCAAGAATACATTATTTAGAACTGATACAAATCAAAGTTTTTAGATCTCTCAGAAATGCTTGTATGAAATGGAGCTATATCTGAAGATCTTGTTGGCAGCATTTGGTAAGGTTTTTCTCAAATTGTTGTCATACCATATATTTCATTCAAATATTAACACACGTATGCTCCTAATACACAGTGTGAATGGTTTTGGTCTTTTAACAACTAATACCAGTTATTAACTCAATAAATATGGTCCTCTATTCATTATTGCTTCGTATTAATTGTTTTTATTTTTTAAATTATGTAATCTTGTTTGAGAAATATGATTTGGTAAAAAGTTGATAGTGAAACAAAAAATTAAATTATGAAACAAAAGACTTTTGGACCCCACTGTATACACACACACACACACACACACACACACACCCACACACCGGGGTCTTTAATCTGGTTTCCCTCTACAGAAGGAATTTTCTTGTCCTTTCATCATTTCAGGCTTCTCACTCCCTAACTCCCTCACTCTCTCATCATTATCTTTCACTTGCCCTCTGTCTCCCTGTATTCTCTTTTTTCCATTTCCATAGTTTGAGGTGTTCTATTTCCTATAACTTTTCTCTTTTTCACTCATTCCACTAATTCTCTCCCATTTCCCCTCCTCTCCTTCTGTCTCCTCTCTTCTCATAGCATATCCTTCCCTCCTCTCCTCCTTGATTCTTCTCTCCAATCCCTTTTCCTACTCCTTAGAGAGCCACTTTTCTACTCTCTCATTCTCTTCATTCCTCTCTTCTGTCATTAAGATGCAGTGCAGGGAACTGACTGCTGCCATAGACCACAGAAGTATCTGTGAGGATGCACTGGAATAAGTGGTGCTGGTAATGGTTTGGCATACACAACAAGAAATATGAAGTTGGCAGAATATTCACAGATGGGGAGCGATTTAAGAGGAGATGGGTTCCAACTTGTTTACAGAAAATATCTAATCCATTCCCCTTGTTCAGAATGCATTTTGTGTAACGTTTTATTGGGAACAAACCATCACCACCACACACATTGTACTCTGTACACAGTACACACAAGTCAACATTCACAGTCGTTCAATAACTCACCCTCAGTCCTCCAACCGGCTGTTGGCTTTGCACTGGAGTCCTACCAGTGTGGCAAAAGGAAAGGCAGAAACCTTTACAGCATACATCATAGTGCTATGCTTTTTTCTAAACCATGGATATGACAGCACTCTCACAGACTGTGAAATAAAAACTCAGAGAGCAGAACATTCTGGATGCCCTCATTCATTGGAAGCTGTGCGCTTGCTAAATCATTGCAGTGCAATGTGTACATTAATATGCATTTCATCGAATTGTTGAGATACATCAAAGATGATACGCAGCCCATCAATTCTGCTGTACTTGCATTCAGTAATATCCAATGTTAACTACAAAATCTGAGATGACAAAGTTCATTGCTGCACTGGAGTGTGAAGTGGATTGAATTCAAACTGCTACGCCATATAGTAGAGTTTAGCAGTGTCATCAGATCTAATACAGGAAAAGAGGGGAATTGACTGGGAACAGAGCTAAAGCAAAAAGACAGCCTTTCATATGGCTGGGCTATAATCATTCACATTTTGGGTATTTACATTTACTGATAACAATACAAAAGAAATTGGGTTCCTAAGGCACCAGTACACTGGTAGCAATGTGAGAAATGTGCTAGATAAGAAACCTAAGGACGATGAGAAAGAACGTGGCATAGTATGTTCATTTGAACAGCCATGTGAATGCACTATTGCCTACACTGTGTACTTTTCTCTGTCTCATTATTATCTATCTCAATATCTAGCCTGTTTGGTGCAGATAAGTGTTGCTCACATCAACATCCTTTTTGAAAGCAGAAGGAGAGCTTCACTGCAGCCACTCTCTTTCTTTCTCTCTCCCCTCTCCAACTCTCTTTTCCTTCTCTGAACTGTTACAATCTATTCAGTATCTCCCCCTCTCTGCCACACACACACACACACACACACACATACACTTTCTAGTTTGCCTCTCATCTCACTCAGCATTTCAATTTTTCCCTCTCTATGCCTGTCTGTCTGTCTGTCTCTGTCTCCCTCTCTCCTCAGCCCCAGATGTGCTATATATCCTCTCAAAGGCGTTTTCCTCTTATTGGAGACAATAAACAGTTGTTTACAGCCGAGAATAACAAAGATTGTCACCATGGAAACTCTTCCATCCCACGGGCGCCGAGTGCCCCTTTCTGAGTTCTAAAAGGAGCAATTATCTGATGACATCAAAGACAGGCGACAACATAAAAAAGCAAAGCATGAGGGGAATCAAGGCCAAGCCATTCATCAAACAGGTGGAGAGGGGGTCTGGTTCGCCTTTTTCAGACAGGATGGCCGGCTTCAGGCTTCAACCATTCACCTCAAGGGGCCAAAGATGGTTATATAAACACAAACAGTCATTCCGCTTGAAATAATCTGAATTTGATGAAATAAGAAGGGTCACAGATTCAGTGAATGATATTGTGTAGGCTTGTCTACAATTGAAAAGGAAAGAAAATGCATCTCAGTCTTAACAGACATCATACATCTGCTATGTTACTTCATAACATGCACGTACCAGCCAGAGCACACAATTTATTAATCTATCTCTGAGTAGCCACACCCTCCTGCGTATTGCTATATTCTTGCTAACTGACAGCCTTCTGATTTCCCATTTTAAATTGTTCCTTTGGAATGTCAGTGATACATGAATCACCAGGAAGCATGCTGGGTCATCACCTCTCATGACCTTTTGCCTTTCATGTATGACCAGTGTTTGTGGAGGACTGCCAGTGCTTCTGTTTGTGGATAATAGAAACTCCTTACAAGATGTTTTGAGCCCAGTCTTACAGTAGTTTTACAATATGGATGTTATGAGCTTCTATCAAACCATGAGGGACCTTGGGCAATTTAACCTCAGTTGTTCTTGACATTTTCACTCTAACATTAGGATATTGATTGCAATGTTGCTCCCTTAAGAGCTATGCTGGCATTTTCATATTATGGGAGCTGAAAACTCTCAGAGATAATTTATAGTCCGTAGAGATGCAATCTCATTATAACCAAGAGGTGTTGATCTTCAGCAAAGTTCAACACTGAACTTTGAAAATGAACTGCAATGTGGTTCCCTGAAGTGCTATTTCCTACTCAGAATCACATTACAATAAATGTATAGAAATTTGTCTCAGTGATATTGGTGCCAAAATATTGCCAAGTCAAGAGTTAACATACTGCAGTGCAAACGGACACACACACTCCACAAGACACTGTTGCAGCTGTGCAGTGGAGAGCGGCATATGTAGTGTACCATGAAAGCAAACAGGATGTCCTACATTCATGTGGCTCAACTAGCCACAAAATGTTAATATCAAAGATACAGAGAGAGAAGGGGAAGAAGGGCAAAACAGAAGCAGTTGATTATCTGGTAACACTTTATAATATGGTACTCAACTAAAAATGAATTAATACATTAACTAACTCAGGAATTCCCAAAGCTCAGCATTAATAAATGAATGAGTCATACCTTGGTCAGCGTTAGTTAGTGTGGTGATTTAATGATTCATTAATGGTATGAACTAACACCCAACAGTGACATATGAACTGACTTGCCAGAAGACACAGGATACAGAACCTGATTCCTCTTCTCTTCATGCACAATGCAGGTAGGAGCCACTTGCAGGTAGGGTCCTGCATCAATCCACTCTATTGTCGTCCCACAACCCGGATGGGATGGGTCTATTTGTGTGTGGCTGTAAGTGTGACGTACAACTTAATTACGTTATACAGTGTGGTGGTACATAACTGCAGACATCAATAGACTCATCCACAGACAAATGCCTGATGAACAATGAGTTAACTCACAAGCACTCACAATTGTTTTGTGCCCCCTTAGGTAACGTCATGGAATGATTTGGTAAATTTGGTAATGGTGAGCTAATGAAACATAAATTGGGGGTAAGCATTCACTGAACATAAATCCACTATTACATCATAGTGAGTTAATTAATGGTTTTGTTCATAGGCAGTTACACTACATAATTTAAGACTAAGATCATATGTCATCATACATACATTAAGGTACTAGAATAGGAAAAACTATCTTTACCAGACAATTACTGGACAACAACATGTAGTTTGTGCAAAAGAACTAACTAAGGGACTAACCAAGAAACAATTTTGCACCAATTATGCAATAAATATAGCCTTATCAGAATGTATCGATTTGTGATTGGTTCCCAGAGTAGGTGTGAGAGAAGTTGCGCGAATGCACAGACTGGGTGGGTGTATTCTTCTCAAAACTGATTGGATAATAGGTTATGAATGAAAGAGAGAGTAGTGGGATAAATGAGTGAAGTGATGTAGCCTTACTGATTGAATTTACGCTAAGCTTGATTTCATCATGTAGTAGCATGATGTACAACACAGGGGTAAACCTGCAAATCTAAAGCTTTGGGAGATGGTTAAGTTGCTACACTCCTTCCTTTGCCATGCATAACTGCACTACCAGGGAGAGGACGCCCAAATGCCTTAACCCCACTGCCTACATGCAGCTTATTTAAAGAGGGATGCAAACTGGAGTAACCTAGAACACTGCTGTGTGACAATTATTGGATGTGAACCACAGATTTTAACTTGGTATGGCTCCCTGCTACACAGTGATTTGATTGGGATTTACACTTGTTCTTAAAGAGTTGCTCTGTCTGTAATTCAAGCAAACCAGAGGATTTATTTATTATTTTTCACAAATCTATCTAGAATTAATGTAGGTTTTCTACAACTCCAATGAAATATGGGATGATAAGAGCATCATGCATAAATGAGGCCCCTGGAGAACGAATTACTACTAACAGTGTGTACACAAAAGCAAAGCAGCCTGCCAGCATCTGAAGATGTATTAACTTAAGAGTGCATAGAGCACAGGACTGACATGTTTGAACTCTACTCAGAGGTTCAGTGCCTCTTTGAGCTTTGCATCTGCGTCCACATATAAGCTGCCTGTGGTGCTTCGCTGTCTGAGCTCCTGCTGTGTGCAGTGTTATAGAAGGTTTTCTCAACATGCAGATGGAGTCAAATAAGATTTGGATCACAGCTGGGTAGATGATGGCACAGATCAGCATTATTCAGGACTCGTTTGAAAGGATTGTTTAGTGTTTCTTCTGATGCTGAGGCTATTATAACCGTGCAGTAGCATCTGATGTGGCAGCTAGATCTTTTGTTTGTTTCTGTGCCTTCTGTTCTTCATCATAATCATCTTCAGCACCATCATCTTCTTCTTTTTCTACTCATTATTATTATTATTATTATTATTATTATTATTATTGTTGTTGTTGTTGTTGTTGTTGTTATTATTATTATGGAAGAGCATTTTGGAAATTCCTACTATCTGCTCAATATTTTCAGTCCAACTTCAGTCCACTCGATTCAGTCCAATCTGATACAAACAATTTCCCAGGAGGATGAGCAATGTATGTCTGACATACACACATAACCTCTGCTGCCCTATGTTACACGAGGGCACACACAACTACATACACAAACACACACAAAACCACAAACATGCACACACATGCTAAGACCGAGACAGGAGGAGTTTTTAATGGTTATATGAAAAAGAGGTTTGCTGACAGTGGAATGACCTGAGAGTAGCATCAGAAATCAATCTGGGCAGTTTCAATGTCATATTCCTAACCGTATGAAATGCGATGAGTTAGGTGTGTGGATTTGTGTGATTGTGTGAGTATGTGTGTGTGTGCATTAGGCTGGTAATGTGTATAAGGTATATGACTCTCGTATGCCAATGTCCGTGAACTCTCCTTCTTTTTCAAAAAGCTGCAGTCACCCGTTTCATCAAAATCAGGTCCGTAATTTCCTAGATGTCTTGTATATTTAATGCGTGGTTTTCTCCCCCACCCCAACCCCCTTTGTTGGTATGGACGACAAAAATACCAGTATCATAATCAGTACACAGTGTCAAAATTGATATACCCTGTATTTGCCCATTTAGCACTGGCTGCAGTTGGCTCAGTCCAATATTGTGTTGATTGCAGTGCGAGTGGACTGGTGCTATGCACTAATCCAGATGCTCTTTGATGTTTAATCCATTGGTTGTTTATGTGCTGAAAGATGTATATACTTGTAATACACACTTGTAATACACACACATACACACTTCTGAGTGGGACTTACCATCTGCCATAGTATTTGCGACTTTGTCCAAACTTGTCAAGTATTCAACAAAAACCTCATCCAGCCACCTCCATATCTTTACTCCCCCCTTTAAACACAAATGAGGCAATGATACTATGTTGTCTTAAGCCTGATCCAATGGTGTATGTTTGTTTAGGTTCTGATATTCCTATACATGTGAGGACCAGCAGTCCCCCGGGTTTGGTTCTGTACATATGTGAAGACTCTTGGTGGAAATAAGAATGTTTTACTTTTAAACGGGGTTGCCATTTTAGAGTTAAAGGTAGATTTACTTTTAAAATTTGGATTAAATTAGGGTTATGGAAAGGATTAAGATTAGACATGTATTGGTGAGGATTAAGGTTGGGGATGGGGAATGAATACAGTCAGTTAATTCCCTAAATGCCTTACCCACTGAAAAGCACACTGATTTTCTTTGGACTAAGGCACATGCATGCACACGTGTGATCCTGTGTGTGTGCATGTTAGATCATGTTCATGGGGTTGGGGGGTTTAGGCCATGGGGTTTATTGAGTTCTTGGACTTATTATACTGCTTCAAGAAAAGGGAAGCATGTGGGAGAGAAAATCCCTAGACAGTGAACGTGTTTCTATGTCCTCAGATTTACTCTGAAAATGAGACACAACTCAGTACACATACAGCATGCACATAAAAACACATACAAACACTGCATACTGTATATTCACAGTAGTATGTGCATGCAGACTACTGTGTCTTTAGAAATGGGTTTACAAATAACTGTGGAGGGAAAATATCCAACTATAAAGCGTTATATATAACTGCATCCACCTCAGCAAGCTCTTTCACAATGCCTTTGCTGATTCAAACACTACAGATGCTTTACATTTCAAGTACATACAGTCATACCCTGTTTTGTTCTCCAGATAGCTTCTCATGCGCATGCCAACACATTCATAATGCATAACAACAGTTAAAAAAGAAAATCTGGGGGTGAAAAAATCCAAGACATTTTGTTCCATTCTTCCAACTACTTCTTACTGTACTCCCTCATATGCATTCTATATTGCTCTCTGCGTTGGTTTTTCAATCTATTTGTATATCTATCTTCCTTACGACTGCATCTCTTTATTGGTTTGCCTAAGTTTGTACAACGAAGACCTCTAAATGTAATCTGCTGTAATCTGCATTCACACTGGGGATATAAGGGGATGGTAATAAGAAATGACAGTGGGGAGCAGCGGAAATTTAGCAGTGTTCCTCACTTTGTGGGATATTGAGAAGTGAATGTGTGCTCATAGACGCACACACACACGCACATACACACACATACATGTAATTTCATACACATGTGAGGATATATTTGGGGCTCACACAGCCTCACAAATGTAAAATGGACATACTTGTGCATGCACACTGCACTGCAGACCAGCACATACACACAAACACATACACACACACACATAAAATACACAAACTACTTGTTTACACGCACACCCACATATTCTGTCTTCAATCTTATTTGTCTCTGCAAGAGAGCTACATACATCACCCTGTCATCTTTTGTTCTCATTTCAGTCCCATCCAGTAGCCCCACCTCCCTCATTTCTCTCTTCCTCTACCCAAGGGAATGCTCTCTTAATCATTCCTTCACCCTATCCATGAGCCATTTTGTTGTCGTCATTTTGTTGTCATCTTTCTCTCATCTGCAATCTTGGATTAGTTTCATATTCTCAACTCCAGCCACATCTCAAATGATATCTTCTTTTGTCTTCCTCTCCAGCTCATGAAGAGAAAGGGGAAGAACAGCTAGTGGGCACCTGCTCACATCACAGCAGTCATTTCTCTCATAAATGTTGACCTTGAACATTCCCAGAAAGCTATTGTGTTTCTGAATCCTGAATTCCTAGAAATATCCTTCCCCTATAGTTCTGATATAAGCAGTAACAGCAGCAAAAGCACAGAGCATACTTGCTCCAGAGACAGAGCGACATGTAATGTGCTGCCATTTTTATTATTGAATGTTATTCCTGCTTGACAAAACTCCTTAAAAACCAGTTGGAAAAAGATATAGTAAAAGTCTTCTATATTAAGCACCCTGAGCCAGAGCACAGATTGCTGACAATCACTCACACAGCAAGAAAGAAAAAGTATTCTTTAAATGTTCTTTAAATGCCTTCAACCACTAAATAAAGACAGAATTTTCATTTTCTCAGAACCATCAGCCTTTCTTTAAACCCATTAAAAAACGTTACTTTTCTGTTGATCTTGTCAATCTGTCAAAACCAAAGTGATGATCAAAATTCAAGAAACCCAATTCTTTCTTAAAAAAATTAATTGTCATTTTGAATTCAGCAACTCCTTCATCAGGCACCATCTAGACCAGCGGTCCCCAACCTTTTTTGCACCGCGGACTGGTTTCATATTGATATTTCCTTCGCTGACCGGCCGTTGTTCGCAGACCGGCCGTCGGAGGGGTGCGCGACACGACCAGAATATCTACTCTAACATTATAAATCGTACCGGCCGTCGGGGCGGGGGTTCCACGGCGGTGCCGGTGGTTGGGGACCCCTGCTTTTGACAATTGTCCTTTTTTTACTTTTTGCAAATCAGACAGTGCTCAGGTCCATTTATATGAAGACTTTACTGTTGAGACCCCCCTCCTCCCAGCCCTGCTAAATGATTTAATGGTTGGATTCGCACCGCCTGATTTCAAGGTTCAGCTCATCTGATAATTCAGATTATCAAAGCCCTGCCAAAATCAGACGGGAGTGAGAGGAGCAACAGAGACAGGGTGGACAGAAGTTAAAGAGGGATATTTTTAAACCAGCTCCCTATAGTTAAGAGGCTCACAGGTTTGATGGAAAATGAAGTGGAGTCAAAAATAGATTCTTTGGTCTAAAAATGTAAGGTTTATTCTAATCTGTTAAAACAGATAGCTTTTGGAACATAAGTGGCTCTTATTTGTCGTGTGTGTATATTAACTTTTTCTGTCACTCTGTATGCAGTGTTTGTATACTGTTGGTCTGGGCATGTTACTGCCATGACTATTTATTATTTGGGCAGCAGGATGACTTAGTGGTCAGTGAGGTCTTCCCCCAGGGGGGCTCGGGCTTGTGTGGTCATACCTGTCGAAGAATCTCTGAGCAAGATACTTAACCCCTTCCTGCTCCAGGGCACCACACTAGTTGGCAGACCCTATGCTCCAAAAGAGAATTTCCCCGTGGGAGATGAATAAAGTACATCAAATGTATTGGTTTTCTTTGTTATTGCAGGTGAATGTTGTCACGGCCATGATTTGCAATTAGAAATAAGGTCATCATAAAGCCAATATCCCTGGCTAACCAGGAATGTTTGGACTATGTTCAAACGACATCATAGTGTTATAGCTATAGCTGAGTCCTTGGAATACTTTTAAGCAACAGAAACAGGCTATTCTCTTGTATTAGTGACAGGTGACAAATCTATTGCTGAAAGGTCACAGTGCTGACACAGCAGGACCTCTCTGTTTTTGCATTGATGTGAATGGAGAAAAAAATGGATAAAGTAATCTGGTTCTGCATATGACACACACACATATGGAGCGGAGCCTGCAAAGCTATTTCAGGCAGATGTACTCGAGTGGCGCTACAGCTCAGTCAGCTGATGTGTCAGAAAATTGGGTGGTCTATTTAAGCTGTCAAACTCACTCGCTCTTTCCCTGTTGCTGCTTACCCTGCCGTGTTGCTCTGCCACCACTGCTACTGCTGCACATGAATCTTACAACCCACCACCACAGCATCCACCTGTGGGCTCTGTTTCATAGCCCCCCTAAGGGGGAATGTTATCGATGCTCCCTGCCTCACTTGGCTGTCTTAATTAAATTGCACAGAGGATGCAACAGAGCCTTAACGCCAAAATAAAATCTATCTAAAAAATATTCCATAATCAATACGTGAGTTGGTTGACTGATATACAGACAAATACACAAATTAACTGTTGCTCTTGTTTCTACATACTTATTTTTCCTTACATTTGGCTGGCATCCCTCATTACTCACATTCTCTGACTTCAGGTTAGAGCTATACATATTGATTGAGGAAACTGCTGTACAGCAACAGCCTTGCAAGAACATGTTTGTCCCTGAAATCCAATTACCTCTCGTTGTTATCATTCATCGTGAGAGTATTAGAGCTTTATTCAGGAGGGTAAACCAATTTGAAAATGGCAAGAGGTCTCACTGGAATTGTTTATGTGTGTGTGCGTATACGTGGACAATTCCATAGCGCACGTGTGTGTGTGTGTGTGTTTGAGTATGCATTGCTCATTACAGTCTTAATCAGGGACTCTCAGTCAAATGAGTGGACTGCCAGAGACTCCTCTGGTTG
>OOFE01035916.1:0-35248 GCA_900323365.1 Monocentris japonica | reverse complement strand
GAGTGACTGCTTGTATTGATTAGCAGCCTGTAGCTGGTATCACTTTGTACCTGCTGCCTCTGAAGGGTCAATTATGAAATGCAGTCTGGCAGACCAATGCTACGTTTAATATTTTAGTAGTGACAGCATATCAAGTGTGAATAAGTATCATCACCATCATTAGGGATACAACATTCTTCTTTTAAGAAGAAATCATGTAAAGTATCAGCACTTCTCCCAAAACATTAGCTGCTAGGTTAGCTAGCCAGCCAGCTAACTGCAGCTCCCATGCCTTCAAATCATGTTTAGCTTTATTTATCAGTGATATGAGGTTTGCAACACCATGAATTCACTAAAATAAAAAGGATTTGTGGTTATCTAAAAGTATGTAACATTGCAAACCTTTGCAAGTTTGTAGAAGTTTTGGACTGTGTTAGATTTCATAAGCAGCCGT
Organism: Monocentris japonica; assembly: GCA_900323365.1. NCBI lineage: Eukaryota > Metazoa > Chordata > Actinopteri > Trachichthyiformes > Monocentridae > Monocentris > Monocentris japonica. The sequence continues at coordinate 34,815 of OOFE01035916.1, read as the reverse complement.
TTCATTGGCTGAGGACTATCATGTGATGCAATGTGCTCATCGCTAGCGGTTGGCTCATTGCAGAAATAGGCGTGCTGGTGATTGGCAGCCTTGTAGGAGGCTGCTCCCTGATAGGCCTTACTGAGGGAACAAAAGTTCCTCGGGTTCATGTTAACTGCCCAGTTCTTCTTCTACTTATTCCAAATAAACCGTAAACGTAAAGCGCACCATTTCCTGTGTGGCAGAGGATTTCTCCAAGGAAAGACCTACCCGACACCGGGTCTTTAGAACAGCAAACGGAAAAGCTTTCATGAACTGACTAGAACTTGGATCTCTATTGTGTTCTATCAATCAGAGATAGAGAGTTGCAAACAACAATTACAACAACAATTATTTATATGAAAATGTCACCGATGATTGTTTTTTTCTGTTCACTTGGATTAATATGCTAGTGGACCATATTCCAATGGTTTGTGTGTGTGTGTGTATATGTGTGTGTGTTGTCGGTGATTCAACTCTACATCAGTCTCTGTTGTTTCTACAAGGACATGCAGAAAAGAGGTCATGCCTCTCTCACTCTCTCTCTCTCGCTGTGTCTTGCTCACAGGGTTTAATCAACATGTTGGAGAGAGAGGGACAGCCGAGCAGCTTCCTAAGCAGAGGGATGGAGGGAGAAAGTGAAGGAGAAAGGGAGGGAGAGATGGAGAAAACGAGGGGTGACAAGGAGTGAGGAATGGATGGAAAGAGATGCAGGGAAGGAAAGAGAAAGAGAGGGAGGAAAGAAGGGAAGGATACAAGGAAGGGATCTTTACACCGCCACTTTTCCCTCCTGTGAATGAATAGCAACTGTATCTCTCCCCTCTTCTCCTTTTGAGTTAATGTTGTTTGTGTCCGTCACCCAATACAAAGAGACACCAACTGTTTTTTTTAACATTAACAGGGACATTAAAGCTTCACTAGGCAAGATTTTAATGTAAAAATACACCTGTCGGAAATGTACCGGAAATGCATGTCTCTGCACCTCTGCTATACCTATACATTTATTGCACTTATACAAATAATGTACTTTCGATTTTTCATTCCAGTTAATTCTCTCACTTCCCAGAGATCACCTGTCAATCAAACAGTGTGTCCAGTACTGTGACGTCTTCTTCCCTGTATTTTCTGTTGATGGGGTTTGAGTTTCTGTAGGTGGCGCACTTTTCTTTTCTATTCAGCCATGGTGGCTATCGCTGCTCATGCTAACTACCCAGTTCTTCTTCTGTTTATTCCAAACAAACCAGAAACGTGAAACGCATCACTTCCTGTCTCCAGAGGATTTTTCCCAGGAAAGGCCTACCTGACACTGGGTGTTGAGAACAGCAGATAGAAAAGCTTTCATGAACTGACATTAATATGCCATAGAGAGGATCAAAATCTTGTGAATTATTACTTTACTTTAAAAAAGAAAACTGTATTACTGAATTACTGTCGGTGCACAGTTAAAATCTCAGAGTTAATTAATTGGCTACAGACACACAGAGGTGGAACCGCTGCCGATATTCTCATCGCACAGCGGCAAGTTGAGCAGAGTGAGTAAGAGTACTCCCTTAAGATACACTGTCTTTGTTCATGCTGTCATGCGCCTTCGTAACCAGTGTGAGTCCCTGCTGCATATACTGAATGATGAAAAGCTTATTCCTTATTAGATAGACATCAAAGCCTCAAAGCATCCTCCAACTCCTTTTGCTTCTCTCCTCCTGATGCTGCTCTTATATCTATTTTTTTCACTTCAGTTCAAGCAAGCTTTATTGGCATGAATGGAGGAGAACCGATATTCCCGAGCATTTCAGTACATTGCAAAGCAATTAGCACATTATGTAATCATTAGAAGTGTATCGAAGAGATATAACAGAGGCAAATAGCGGCGAAAACAAGACTTCAAGTGGTACAAATTGGAGAAATCAAACTACAGAGCCTTGGTAATGGCATCAAGTTGCTATTATCTACAGAAACAACACAAATGTTTAAATCAGAAATGAATGAAATGAAGTTTGCGGCATACTGAGACAAACCAGCAACAGTCGTTTCTTCTTCTTCTTTCTTCTTCTTTCATGTGTGTGTTTCTGTGTTTGAACGTGTGAGTGTCCATGCATTCTTGTGGTTGTATGTTTTAGTGTGCATTTATATGTGTGTGTGATTGCATACAGGCCATTACATGCTTCCTGTACATTTTCACACAGATTTTAAGCATTTATGTAATGTGCTGCTTGATTTTGTGTGTGTGTGTGTGTGTGTTTCAGTGTATAAGTGTGTGTGTGTATTGAAGAGGAGGTGTGTGTGTGCATGTGTGTGTGTATGGAAGAGTAGGGGACTTTATTGTGCATGTGTGTGCATACTGGATAGGAGGTGTGTGTGTGTGTTTGTATAAGTTTGTGTGTATTTTTCTGTGTGTGTGCTGGAGAGGAGGTACTGTATGTGTGTGTGTCTTGGTGCATGTGTGTATGTAGTGGAGAGGAGGTGTGTATCTGTGTATTTTCCTGAGTGTGTGTGTGTGTGTCTTGGTGCATGTGTGTATGTAGTGGAGAGGAGGTGTGTATCTGTGTATTTTCCTGAGTGTGTGTGTGTGTGTGGTAATGGCAGGTCATGAGGACAGGGTCCACTGCTGCATCATGTCATTATGAACCAGACTGTTGTTTACTCTCCATCCATCCAGCCATCTATCCATCCTCTCTCCTCCTCCTCATCTCCCTTCCTTCTCTCTCTCTCTCTCTCTCTCTCTGTCTACTGTCGTGAAATTCAACCCACTCCTTTCCTCCTTTCTCCTCCTGTCTTTTCTCCTTCTCTTTCCTCCCCTCTCCTTTCCTTTCCTGTTATCTCCTCCTACCCTCTGCTTCTCCTCTGCCCCCCCTTTTTTCTCTCCTTAAACAACTTAAAAAAAAGAACTCCTTACTCTCCCACCCTTTTCCACCTTGTCTCACTGTCGGAGTGTCTTGCAGGACCAAACAAGCGCGCCACAAATGTTCAAAATGATGTCATATTCCATAAGGTTTCCATCATGTGACAGTGCATCGACAGGTTTCCTCAAGTTACCACTGACCTTCTTTTCTCTGGTCTAGTTCTGCTTGACCTCAGTTCTAGTTCTGACGTAGCTGATTGCATTATTATTATTATTATTATTAGAGATTGAGCACATTTACATGCACACCAATACTCTGATTACTGGGCGTAAGCCAATATTTGAATAACCTGGTTTACATGGATGCAGTTAAAAAAAAAAACAAGGCGTTTACAATACATGGAAACTTTGAGCAGAAATCTAAGTGTGTAATATTATGATCAGTGTTACACACTTGACATCTGACACCTATGATTATACCCTTATTATGACCTAACTACTAGTCAGATAAAGGTGTTTACATGGCCACATTATTCACACACATTACGTTTCATTGTCATGCTGATGACATCCAGTTGGACCTACCTGTGAAACTAAGTCAATCTAATAATTGAGCTGCTCTTCCAGATTGTCTCGACAACATTAAGTGTTTAATGTCTCCTGACCTTTCTCCAGGTAATGAAAAAATGACAACGCGAATGTAATCTTTATTGTTCCCTCCAAATGTCACAAATGTGTTCCATGAACAGTTTGCCTACCCTGATGATAAATGTCAAACCTTTTGCAACAATTTGTGGACTTCCTTTTGATTCTTGATTTAAAGGGGAAATAAGAAAGGTTTTTACATATCACAGTGTGGGCAGTCGAACATTTTCATATTACCTGTTCACGAGGCGTTTCTGTTGGCTCTCTGCTCTACTTAGCTAGCGATGTTGTTACAGTTCATACTGGGCCTGCAGATGTCATAGGTTACTTTATACCCCTTTAAATTTTGCCGAACAAATTAAAAATGTTGCCCAGGTCCTCTTCTTGCAGTTGCGAAAATATTTCCAAAGTAAGAATCTGGAGAAAATTATCCATGCATTCATTTCTTCTGGGTTTGTCTGCTCACTGTGTTCTTGTGTCAGCAGCTAAGCAGAGTTTAAAAGAAAGGCCACGTCATTTTTTTATCAATTTAGAGGCCGCTGAGTTACTGTTGCTACGGCTCTTTAACCTGAAATTGATCACTAATCTCACATTAAGGACACAGTGATGTGAGATTAGTTTACAAGTTATGTTGATACATTACCTGAAAGCCCTGCAAATAAATATTACTATTCTATTTGTGTGAGATATTATCATTATATTAATATGATATTCAACTTTGACTGTGTGTTGTGCAGAATCTTTCTTTTCCTATAATTCACAGTTGATACTTGTTTCCAAGTATTTTATGACTCAAGGCCAATTATTGCCAATGCATTGTAGAATGTGTTTTTATCCTCCAGTTTTTCCTCCATTTCTGAAAAGTTGGCTTTTAACAGACAAGGTTTCTGCAGGACACCCTTTTAATGGTTGACACGTTGAAATGGTTGCATGTACTGGTTTATCATATAATAGTATCAGTAGCATTTTAAACCTGCACTGGCCAATTTCAAACGTTGGCAGCCCCTTCATTACCCAGATCTTCATTACCCAGATATCCTGTAATGTGACATCAGTGAACTGCACACAGCACGGTTATGTTTACCAACCAGCTGCTCTGTTGCAGCCCCCCTTTTTGATTTAGGCTGACAAGATGGGTGTGTTTCCATAAAACTCTTGCCTAGTTCAGCTTTAAATAATAAATAATCTTCTAAGGCACTCAGACATGGATAGGGAGAGAAAGAGAGAGAGAGAGAGAGAGAGAGAGAGAGTCTGCTGGGCTACCACAAATCCCTGTGTTCAAATAAATTTTGGGACAGGACAGGTGCCATCAGTTATGTTGATGCCATTGAGCTAAGCTTGGTTACATTCCTATTTAGCCCACTGTGTGTCCAGCCAATGGCATCTGGCACCCAGCTGTGTATGTGTGTGTGTGTGTGTTGAGCTTAGAAAGTAAACTTAGTCGCCTCATTAACTCACATACAGTCTTATGAACCAGGTCGTAATGGCTTAGGTGTGTGCGTGTGTGTGTGTGTGTGTGTGTGTGTGTGTTGATGTGAATACAGATACTGATCATGACTGGCTTTGTAGGGTCATAGAATGTAGCTTTTACACCCAAATGAATTTTATTTCATTGTCCTAGACCATAAAGCAGACTCACATCAAGACATCACCAAGGGTATTTTCATGTCTCCGCAACACTGGTCTCTGGTCAGCTACAGAAATTGGCCTATAGTGGCATCACAGATTAAGAGTCTTGGGTTTCTTTTTATGAGTTTTGGGAGAGAAAAATACTTAATAGGCTGAAGTAGAATCTCTTGAGTCATAAGTTCATAATACAACTGAGTTTTAGGGTTTGATAAAACCCTCCATGAATTGTACTATGCTGCTTCAGTATTTACTCATATTAAACCTGCACGATGTAACTTTCTATGATTTAGTTGTTGGTGGCCCCTAGTGGCAGCGAGGGGTAACTTTTTGTATATTTGAAGACTTCACTACCCTTTAAAAAAAAGGTATATCACCTATAGATGGTTTCTACAAGTATTACACAGTTTTAGGGTGTATTTTTCGGGTCGAGTTTATGTTTGGGTGAGTCTCTTGGCCAAGGCATTACCATGGATAGCCAACACTGCTACGGTTTCACATGATTTCACATGACATCAACACAACAGAAATCAATTGTTGTCGAATTATGCATTGGCGTGTAACTTCGCTTTACATTTGTAACAACGTCAACTAGTGTCGTGGTTGATGTTGCTATTTCTCAAAATTAAGACCACATTTCTCATAATCCCCATTGCCTCCTGTCACAAAGAGGCTGTTGCTACTTGTCCCCCCTCCCCCTCCCTTGCATCGCTCCACGTGCATTTGTTCTGTCTTTTACTTTTACTTTGAAGAGGATAAACATGTTGAAAGTGATTTTTCCATTGGTGTTTCATTCGTTCCAACATCTGCCATTGGAGGAAACTATGCAAGGTTTAGCTCTGTTAGCACCCTATAGCTGTTTTGTGCCATAAAGCAATCCAGCAGATTTCCCGCAAATCTGACCCAATGACACACAATGTAAAATGCTGCATAGAGGCTGGAAGGGGCAGCCAGATGCCTGATGATGTATGGTTGGAGGAAGGAGGCAGCCACTGTGCTGGTAGACTGACCATGAAGCCAGTGACCTCCCATATGGCCTGGGCCTGAAGGTGGCGGCTGGGTGTGTAGACAGCTGGGCTGTGGGTCTCTTGTTTCATCAAGGTTTAGGCATGTTTCCACAGAGCTGGCAATCTGGCTGCTTACACAAAGCTGTGATGGGTCTGAGTCTGCATTGAGGGAGTGTACAACAGTGCCAGAGCACTCTATTTCCATTCTCAGACTGGAGATGGTCTGCTCACAACACAAAATAATGGCATTGTGTTCAGCTTGTATTCTGTTTATCAAGGTTCTTCTAGCTTTAATTACATCTGCAGGTTTAAACGAGCAATGTGTTGCTATAAAAATATCCAGGAACAAAAATGATCTACATGCTGCTCTCTCTCTCTCTCTCTCTCTCCAGAGTCTGTGAGGTTTGTGAACAGATCAGGTCAGGTCTGAGTGACTGACTTTGACCAGCAGGATGCAGAGGCGGTCTGTAAGGAGTTTGGTTGTGGGGCTTCCTCAGTCCTCCAGGGGGCGCTCTGTGGAGAGGTGGCGGCTTCACACTGGACCAAACAGTTCCACTGTAAAGGCAACGAGTCCCTTATGCTGGACTGTGGAGCCTCAGAAACTCCTGCTTACCAGGGACTCAAATGCTCAGGTATGAAAAATATATTGTTTCTTGTTTTTCTTCTTTTTCTTACTCTGCATTTTATCAAACAAAAGTAATATGAATAATTGGAGCCTAAAATAAAATGTAAAATGTAGCTAGACAGAAAGATGTCGCCCTATACTGTATAGTATATTTGCAGCCTTATGCTCTATTGTTTAAAAGTGCTATGTAGCACTTATTGTATCAATATATCATTGTCAAATTAATTGTGATACCTTGGCATCCATCATTTAGGCTCTGATTAGTTTCTTCACCTGGTTTGGTTTGCCACAGGGCTCTTATTTTGTAGCAAGGTTCTTCCTAGGCGTTATAAGTGAGCTGGTCATAACACAGGTGATATAGTCTGCATATCACCCGCAATCACAGGGAGCGCTGGAAAGGGCCCATCAAACATTACAGAATAGGGTAAGAACCTATAGTGTGCAGTTTCTAAATCCGTGTGTGTGTGTGTGTGTGTGTGTGCGTGTGTAGGAGGGGGGTGAGGATCTCAGTGACAAGCATTCGGGTGGATCTCAACTTGCAACATGCAGACAGTCTCCTTAGAATGCACAGTCCATCATTGCAAAACACAAGGGGAGGATGACTATATCAAACCTTGCTTTATAATGCTAATATGAGCATGTCTTATGGGTACTACTTTTAGCAGTGCACTGTTACTTATTTCTGGTGGCTACACGCAGGCAAAGCTCAAGGCAGCGACCGTGCTATTTCTCTTTTTCTTTATTTTTGCAATGATGGATATTATGCCTTGCAACAAGCAGCGTGTCTCTGCAAGTTGTTTTTGATGTGGGCCAGACCAGAGTTGGAGGGTATGGTTGTTAATGTCTGCCGTCGTTATGCTGAAGGAAATACTGAAAAGTAAACAAATAAATATTTTGTACGTCTAGAGTACTGAATAGCAAAATTGGATTTGTGGAAACACTGTAAGCCAAAGGTAACAATTTATGGCGGTGCACTCTCCCGAGTCATTTTCATTAAAAAAAGAATCCTCCTTTGATGGTAAGTCACTGTTGACTCACAGTTTCCATCAGGTATTTATTTGTTTATATGTAAGAAGCAGCACTTCTCAAGGGTTTACATGCGTTAGGCACAAATATTAGATTAAAAAAAAGTTATTTACCCACCTGATTCTACTTTCCTACTTTAAGTAATGCAAGAGGAGGTTCACTTATTTTTGCACCGGCACTAATTCCCTTTAAACCATGTGCAAAATTTCCTCTGAAAATAAATTAATTTTGACTAAATAAAATTGGATTGCATTGTTCTGTAAGTGCACAAGGGATCACAAACGTTTGATCGTGACTGTATATGAAAGAAAAGCTGTGGTGTCATTATGTGGCTTTTTGGGTGTATGTGTATTATGAATGCAGACATGCATAATCACGTATGAAGGGTTATAAAGCAACAGAGATGTGTTGGGGGGCAGTTCGAGTATAGTTTAGCCAGTTGAAGGGACTTGCTAGTCATTTGTCTTCTCGGTCCAGCTTTCTCTTTTGCCAGTTTATCGCCAGTAATGTTTCTAAGATGCCGCTGTCCATGTGTGCATCGATACTGATGCACTGAGTAACACAGAATGATTCCTGTTCCTCAATGTCAGAACAGCTCCCTGCACCACATGCAGCTGATGCTAACAAGAAAAGGTTTCCAACTCACCGAGACTCCAAAGAAAAAGTGCAAAACAAAACAATTAAGGATGGCCACAGAAGCTAACTTGTTGAACTCTTGTTCATTTGTACAATTTTACAATTGTCTCCTTTTAAAAGAAAATGAATCAGCCTCCAGCCTCTGTGTCTTGCTCCCATTTCTCTCTAGCATGCTCTAGTCCAGTGGTTTTCATTCCCAGGCCTCTGGACCCAGAGCCCTGCTGGTTTTCATTCTAGCTGTCTAATCAGGGGTTGTTTTACACCTGGAATGCAAGCTGAATGTAATGACCTGTCATTATAGCTACCTGGTAGGACAGAAAGCCAGCAGTAGCTCTAGTCAATATGACAATTGCTCAGACTGACTAGAACAATAAAGTAATATATCAAAAAATGTTAGCATAATGGATCGATAAATGAGTGTTAATTAAATGAATAGGAATTCCCAATGAAAGAAAATTGCTCTAAATGGTCCGACACATCCATTTGACAACATATTGGAGATTAGCCTACTAGCTAGATAGCATTACACAATGGAGAGTGACGCCGAGTCTCAGGGCACTTTGGTGACAGAGGGTCATTTGAGGTGGAGGATTTCTCTCCTCCGCCCATCTTCAGTTGGTGGTGTCAAACAGTTTTTTTAATTTCTGCCCACTCAGCTCACACTACCCTTGGTATTTCATCATCGATCGGGGTGGAGAAATATTCAACCAAATGAATGGCCCTGAAAGCATCCTTCTGATATTACACCTGCAGTGTTGAATTTATATCCAGTATTGTTCGGTTTCACCATATAGAAATCATACAAATATGTTTACAGCTCATAAACATGTGATTCCATGTTGAATATCTCTCTGCACAGTTCAGCGAGGACCTAATGAAAACCCTACGATCTCAGCACATGTAGACGCTTGCATAAAAACTAATATTCCAATGAACAAATCATTGTATCAAGTGAACCTGCCAGGCGAGAGTTGGACCACCTCTGTGTTTACACTGGTTGTAGTGTTAACCGTTACGACAGCTCTTGGCACATGCCTGGATTATAGTGTTTATAGTCAGAAGCAGAGACACACACACATACGTGCACACACAGTTCTCTACTGTTGTACTCAAGGCTGTAATCAGCTAGAATACGATGCCATTCTCCTATGATTTCCTCAGGGAGGCTTTCAGAGACGAATGCCTTTATTTCCCTAGAATGTAAACTTGTAACAGTATGTGTCTCTGTGCTTGACTTGAAGAATTCCTTCCTAGATCCAGTATGAGTGTCATTTAAAATATGGCCCTACTACTAAACCATAAACTACACACACACACACACACACACACATACACACACATCAGTAGCCAGACACTTGGCACGTTTCTCTCCCACTGGGTGCTCCCTCAGTGACACAATCCATCCCCATTCCAAAAAAAAAATTTTGGCCCTATATTTGTAAACCCTCCATTTCTTTTCTCATTGTTGACAGAAACACCTCTTTTGCTGAAGCACCAAACAGTGACTTTGAGCATGTCAAATATTGATTGAGAGAGAGGGGGGGGGCATCTTTCATCTGGCATCAGGCACAGGATTATAGGATGCAAGGCCATCTTCTGTCTTGGTGTGTGTGGGGGGTGGCGGTGTATCAAGGTAAATATTCCTCCCTCTCATCACCGCCCCCCCTCCACACACACACACACACACACACACTTATTTGGTCATGACAGTGCCCTCTCGAAGCCCAACTGTGATTGCTCCCTGTCAGCCTCAGAGATACACACACATGCAAGCACACCACCTAGATGCACAAACACACTGGTCCTTATTGACAGTCTTAAGAATTGTAGCTTAGAGAAAATAAAAGAGACAGAGAGCGCTATCTCAGATCTCTGACAGAACAAATGAATTGAGCCTCCTGGTGTGGGTGTGAGCTCTGCCAATCTTTCAGTATAATGCATCAGCAATGATCACAGAGTACGTTAATAAGCTTGATTGTCCTGTGCGACACACACTTTAAATGGTGATATGCCTTCCTATGGCTTCCTCTCCATCTGTAATTCACTCCTACTGAGTGAATAAATGTTGTGTCATCATATCCTGTCCTTTAGTTTTGTAAAAATACCAATTCTAATAATGATGAGATGAGATGAGATGTGATGATTACGTGCAGGGACAGGTGATTGTCCACCAGGGCGACCGCGGCATCCAGGTCCTGGGGGAGGTGGCACTGAGAGACACTGAGGAGTGAGACAGGTTGTTGCCGAGTGTCTTACAGAAAACAAAAAGGCACATTTCCAGTAATTGGGGACAAAACTAGCTGATCTTCTCCATTGATGTCCAATCATTTAAAATGCACCATCATCTAGTGTCGGCGTCAGGAAACACACAGTAGAAGGCGACTTCTTTAGCACATGAAACCACCAGAAAATAGAAGTAGTCTTTCAAAAATTGAGTGGCATTGTGCTAGTTGTCTTCAGTGTCAAAATGCACCAACTAATTTCATATGGAGAAGCAACACGTGATGTTTCTGGGTGGGCATGGTGGGCGGATATTTCGTGGCAGCAAATGTCATCCATGTCAGTAATTATAACGATATACACATATATGTTTCCATCGCTGTTTATCACACAACTTCTTCACTGACAAAAAGCTTTTCCCTCAAGAAGTGCAAAAACCTTTTTTGTGAAATTGTGGATTTCACAATGCTTGGATGGGACATCCAGCTCATGTCAGTAGTTTGTTCAAGTATCGGAGCTACGCTAACTGGAGATGGAATGATTCACGGGACACTCCAGTCATCCATATCCCATCATCAACCAAAATAAAGGTCTGCTTTACTGCAAAATAAGGTGAAATTGGAAACACGCCGTTTGTGCTGGAAGTGACAATATCTCCACTATAGAGGGCTGATTTATTGGTGGTGGCACTCTATTCTCCTATTGCTATTGCAAATCATCAAAGCGAGCAACATCATGAATCCTTGCCCATCTCTCCCAAAGCCCCATTTGGCTTTGTGTGTGTGTGTGTATAAACTGGCGAAAGCCCCCCCAGCTTCTCAGCACTGATAAAGTCTGGGTACCGTCCTGATGGAGTCTGATACGGCTTTCTGCCTGAATCATTGATTGTAATTATAATTTCATCTGGTAGCTGTAGAATTGCAAGCGATGCAGAGAGCTACACACACACACACACACACACACACACACACACACTGCTGCTTTGATGCTGGGCGTCTGTTGTGAATATTTGTTTAGTACCATTGTAAACATAATCAAGCACACATTCACTTATGAATGCACACTTTCATACCCATAGACCCAAAACAAAAAAGTAAACAAAAAAACAACAACTTAAGATTCAAGTCATCCGTCTAAGGATGAAAACGTATTTACCTCAAGCACCAGAAGAGCTGCTGGTCTGCAAGAGTAAATTATGTCTTAAAAATGCAATGATCTCTCTCCGCCTCTTTGATGATTGCCTTGTTTGAAACAGAAGGCCCAATCTAGAGCCGGGGGTAGGGCGCCACCTGTTGAGTCACCATGACCGCATTACCAGCTGTTTATGTTTTGATTTAGTGGATTCCAAGCATTTTGTTTCACCTTGGCTGAGGTTTCACTGCAAGGGCAACGAGAATCAGCTAGAAATGAATTTTAAATATTTAGGTTTGTGTTTGTATTGGTGCTGAACACTGACCTGAATGGGATCTGAAAGTTGCAATGAAATTATTTCCCCATATGCATGTGTTTACGCCCCCAAATTGATATCCTTTGAAAAGATGCTGGACTGAGCCTTTAAACTGGTGGCTGATTTACCTCGTGATTTGTGCTGCACTGCTTATGTCTGTGTGGTCAGGTCTGTGTATATCTGTCAATAAAAGCCTCTAAAACATTTATAGATCATCAATAAATATTCCACCAATGGTTTTATGAGGTGCATTTATAGGTGCTGGATAATAAATGCTTGTGAGTGGCTTATAAATCGTTAACTAATATTTTACAGCAGATAATCCATCATGCTGGCTGAATGTTCCTGCAGCCAAAAAGATGAGTTTAAATTGAATTCTTGGAAAGAACCAATCTATTCTGGTTTGATGAGTGGGGGGGCATGTTTACCTTGATATTACACACACACACACACACACACACACACACACAGGCCTCCCCTGCAGTCTTTCATTAGAGGCACCCAGTGGAGGAGGCTGTGTGTCTGGCTGTGTGCGTGTGTGTGTGTGTGTGTGTGTGTGCTGTCCTTATCTGAATGCGTGTGTGAGTGTCTAACAGTAACATTTGAAGAGCTCCAGGTAATTACTGCCTCTCTCTGTTCTCTCCACAGGAAACACTCTGTTCATTGGAAATAGGGCCTCCACTATTGAGTGTGTGTGTGTGTTGTCATGAGAGGGCCCTGTAAAAGGGCTTCCTAAGGGAAAATGCTAGTTGTCCACCCTCACGAAAGGTGTGCGTGGATAGGGAGGGTTTACTAGTGTGTAGCGTGGAGGTCACAGTGGACACGGCCAGTCTGAAGCTTTTGTGGCTTGCTGTTGAGAGAAAACTTTTAACAAACCATCTCTTGGGCCCCTTTCCACCTGGCATTAGCATGCGCCTCCTATCTGGATTGCCTAGATATGATTTAGCTGGTCTTCGTTTATACCTGACATTAAAATCTCCTGGTTTCTTTCCTGGTTGGATCTACGGTGTCTGTTTTCGTAGTTTCTGTATGTGGATTGGAGACGCATTGCATTTACACTTTGTTGTTAATGTGGCTAAATACATCTCTGACCACCTCCAGGGGTGTTCTGGGTGATCGGCTCTTCAATACATCTTGGGTGCATTGGGTTTTATGTCTTTTTGCTCTATCTGATTACAATCTGTTCACCCAGGACCAACGTCAATGCCAGAAAGGGGGTCTTCTTTGAAAGATCGCTCCATTCCCACGCCAAACATGGGGCTCAACTGTCCCGATGTCACTCTCTTATTTCCGCATGACACATCCACTTTCAATTTACACGCGCGCCTCAGTTAAGCCACCAGCCAAAGATAAGAAAAGAGGGAAGAAATTATGCTGAACTCAACCCGTGCTTGAGTGTGCAGGAGAGAATGACAGACAGGAGGGAATTCATAGGTGCATGTATGCCTTTGTGGATGTGTACGTTCACCTGTGTATGCACGAGAAAGAGCTACAGTGTGAGCAAGAGATGAGAAAGACGTGGAGAGAAGGAATACAGCCATGTATCCCATCTACTCAGCACTGCCAGGAAATATCATTTTGGATTTTGGAATGAAACTCTTTCAATGGCAAATTAGGCAAAAGAAATTCCCAGAACCATGAATGTAGAAAGAGCGGTGCCACTGAAGTCACTGTTGCCCAAACTGTTCCTGATGCTTCCTGCTATAATGATCACTGTGTGTGACATGTCCGGATCATTTCCTGGGCAACTTATGGTCATGTGACTATCTGATGGTCATGTGATCAGTAAAATTAGGAATTTATTGACAGTTACAATGTATTGATGCATCTCTATAAACAAGAGAAGATTATGATGATCACCCATCTTTACAAAGTGTGTGCTGTCACTATTCTCTCACACTTCTGTGGTCGCACATTGTGTACACTACAGTATCAACAATATTATTATTATTAAAAATAATGTAATAATAAAGTAGTAAAAGAAAAAGTAAAAGTAGGAGTCCGAGTATTCAACAAAAAGCATGCTTTGTGATGAAAATAGATAATCCACAACACTTCCTCCTGTCTCTTTCCCCCTGATCTCATCCGTGTGTAGATTAGGTTTGATCCATTTGAAAGTTGAAATATAACCACTACTGCCTTGTTTTAACCTTTTACCCAGGGTAGAGTGACTTAGTTCATACCTGTTTTGAACATTGCCCTGATTCACATTGGCTATGCTGAATATTTCATCATTCAGAATGAATTTCTCCTGACTAACAGACTAACAGTTCAAATGAACAGTTTACATGCACGCTAAATAACATGATCTTTACGTGCACCGAAGCGTAGAATCAGAATTAAACTTTTTTGACAACCTGGTTTTTATTAACACGCCCATTGTCTGTCCACCAAATTAGCAAACTGACAATGGCGGGGAAAAGTTGTCATTGCCCCTCACGAAATTACCAATGTGCTGGTGAACATTGACTGTGCTGTGGTTGCACCGGCACAAAAATGGAGCTCTGAATTGAGAAAAATTGAATCTGAACTTATAGCTAATAGTTAAATTCTATAATAATCACATTCAATTTCAAACTATTGGATTACATTTCTAATTGTGTGTTACAAATTCAGTTTTCATTAATTTATTCAACAAATCTCTTTCCATACTAATCAGTTTTACTTATAATGTTACTGAATGGACCTACACCCATGCCACAACAATCTTCATTTTCAGACATCTGTCTTTTTCTTGCATGGTTGTTACAAATTTAGACATTATTTGTCAATTCTCCAGTGGACCTTCATGATGGTGCCAGACGTGGTTGCTGGGAGATTTGTGACTCAACAGCAAAGCCTCTATGTCTGCTAGCCAATATTATACCGCTAAGCCACTCTGCTTGGGCCTTACACTAAAGTCAAATATACACACGCACGTACAGTGTTGGCTAGCAAAAATATTCAGGTCTGAGGAAATGTGACAGTGATGGAGGAAGAGGATGAAGAAAACGAGAGAGACAGTGATAAATGTAAGTAAATATGGCACTGGTGTTAGGGGCCTGCCAGCAGCATTGTGGCTGGACAGAAGCTGACAGCTATTGGACAGATGTGTCGACACTCAAAAGAACAGTGGATTGTTTCTTAGAGCTCTGATTGCTGATGTGCTGACGCTTCTCAGTGTCTTGTGAGAACAGCATATATTTTTGATAGTAGCCCCGTGTTTTTGTAATTAGGCATTTTTTTACTAGCTTGTGGCTATTTAGACCAAGTTCTGACAATACAACGGATATAAATTAATACATTTCATAGCATTTGACACAGTTTAGCTCTCTCATTCAAGCATATCAATGTAAGGTCATGATAAACGACAAAAAAAGTTCAAGCCATATTTTCCTGTTTACAATTTTCTCTCATATTTATATGTGTGGCTACAAAAAGTACTAAAAGTAACCCAAAACACAGATGACATTTTGACCCACCCACCATAGCACTTGTCGTTGACTTTGGCAACTTTGTTGCTACATTTAGGGATTTTTCAGGAACAATGTCAGTGTGTTGACTCCCAAAGCATCCAGCAACAAATATGTGTGCCTGACGCCGGTTTGCGCTATTTGCTTGTCTAATCCAAAAATGTCTGATCGCAGCGCTTCCCACAGCGCTTGTTTGTGTGAACATTTCACTAGTGTATGTCTAAGTATTTCACTAGTGTATGTCTGATGCCAAACCCCATTAAAACATTTGGCAATTTAATTGCCTTTGATTTTAGGTAAAAGTGCATTCATTGTAAAATGTAACTCAAGACCTTTTCCGAATCGTCTGAATCGTTCAATTCGGCATACATACAGTATAATCCACCAAGCAACACTTCATATCAATGAAATATCAACTTTTAGAATTAGCTTACACTGCTAGCCTTTACTCACCACAGTGTGTTTTTGGTGGGAATAACAGAAAAAAAACTATTTAACATTTTTGGCTTGACTAGATCATTTAAAAATATGCATTAAGAATCAAATATTGATCGGTGAGCGAGAGAGGGTGAAAGTGTGCATCAGTCCAGAGATTCATTACTTTATCTTGCTTATGGCTGAGTATTCCATTTTTTAAAAACTTTTCTAGATATTTCCAAATCAAGAGGTAAAGCATCTGTGCAGCCGTTTCCAAAGATGCTCCAGGGAGATGCATAATGTCACAGCATGCTGGAGCACATCAACTCTGGGTCTCACTCACAATATCAGTTTATTTCCATGACAACATTATCAACATTTCTCTGGTAGACAAATGGGGAATGCTGCTGAATATGCTCGGAGCTGAATGAGCTTTATGTTGTAGTAACACAGCAGCTCTGAACCAACACATGAAGCTCATCAGGGGGTAAGAGCTCAAATGACAAATGTATGGCTCCACAAAGTCAGAATCCTATTGATTTTCTATGAAACAGCTTCAGCTTGTCCATCCAGAAGATTAAACACACTTCGGCCCTGGAATAACATGGGAATTCTTCTTCAGTGGAATTCTAATGAAGTGCCAAGAATGTGTGTTTCGGTGGGATTGCCTCTTGCACTGATTGATAGCTCTGCATTTATGGGCGTAAACAAATATTGAATTGATTTGTATACATTGCACTTTTATTCCAAATCAAAAGGAATAGAAGTGACAAGTTAAATGGATTTACTGAACACAGTTCAGGACATTGATATAAGTGTAGTTCTGCCTCTGAACTGAAGAAATTAATCAAATTTGGATTCAATGTGCAGTTTTCTACCATTTAGAATCGATCTTTTAGATATGACTTGATTTTCTGTGTTCTGTCTACCTCAGATTTGGTCTCAGGAGCCTTTGCAAATCTTTTACTCTGAGAATTTATTTATGACAAAGTTGAAATTCTTTTTTACCCTTGTGTTGTATCTGAAAATGTAAGGGGGTGAAAATAAGGAGCTCAGGCTACTGGTGAAATCTAGTGTGTACCAGATTTGATAAAAATAAGTAAAAAAGGAGACTCAAGTTCAACACGGCCGGGGCAAGTTGAAGTAAAGCTTTATATTCTGTTTCTTTTTAACACTAGAACCACCGCAAGGTCATTTTTACCTCGCTCGTCATTTCAGATGCAGGCACCTGCCTCTCAGTCGTGTTATATGTTATGAGTTATGGGGATTCTGGTGCAAAAAGAAAAACAACTTTACCTCCACACCTATTAACTTATTTGAATTCATTCTATTTGTCTCTATCTATTGTTCCCCTAAGCCTCTTGCTTTTGTATGTGTTCTGTTTTGGATATCCATAGCCCTGCAGACTGCTTGGGGCCAGGTCTTTAGAAGGCTTTCTGAAAAATAAATAAAATGCAAATATCCCATCCAACAGAGCATTACCTCTGCTTCAGGACATGAGCGAGGGAAGTCAGAAGGGGGAGAGCTCTCAGGGCTTAGTGATGTGCCCTGGCCCTGCAATGAAAAATCCTCATCTGATTCAGATGATGAACCTCAGGCTCCCCGAGCTAGGACTAAAAAAAAAGACCCTTCACCGCAAGCCATGGCTGTGCCAAACCTGCCATCTGTATCCAAAGTATCCACTGTGTGCTGGTATCAGTATCAACAGATAGGTACAGATCAGCTGTCAATATCAACAGTGTGACCGCCACCACCACTGCCCTCAAATGCCATGGGAACATGTTAAGTCTTCCCAGGATTTGCCAGGTAGATGATGCATAGCAAAATGCCACCTGTCTAGTTGTTTGCAAAAAAAGCCTGAGGGAACATGGAGATCTGTTCTAGCCTAGATAACCAGATGTTACTCTAGGCAGTCTATTGTCCTTTAGGTTTGAGCAAACCTAAATTATTAATATTTTGTAGTGTCAACTCCTCCACAGCAAGATGATGCGAGGCATGAGAGTGGGTAGGGCAGAACTGTTTGGAGAGCTATCCAGCTGGGGATGGAGAATGCAGGCTGCAATATAGAGGATCCTTTGAGTGCTTTCCTGTGCTTGTTGGACAACATACAGGAATACAGGAATACAGGAATGAGTGGCATTTGTAACAGCAATGTCAGGAATTCAATTCAGGGAGATAATGCACTACTTGAGATTCGACAAAAAAAAAAGTGGAGCATCCGTCTGTCCAGCGACAAGTTCGCTTTGATGACTCAAGTCTGGGACAGACTCATACAGAACAGTATTTGTTTGTTACAAGCCAGGGGCAATAACTGTAGATGAGCAGCTGTTCCCCACAAACGCGCAGTGCCACTTCATCAAGTACACGCCAGGGAAACTCGACAAAGTTGGCATTACATTTTGGCTTGCCGTCACTGGATACCAAGTACATGGTCAGTGGTTCCCCTTATCTGAGGAAGGAGGAGACTTGTGCCCCAGCCAACAGTGTAGACTGTTCATTTGTTCAAACACAGAATAATCCTTTAGACATTGAACAACTGGAGCAGGTTGCAATTGAAGAGTGGGAGAAACTATCTGCAGAAAGGAGCAGGAAGCTTGTTGAAGCTTGTACAAGAAATGTATTTTAATAGTTTGAGTGGTTTTCAATAGTGCATGTGAGAGTGTTTCATTACATTTGAATGTGCAAGCATCTCATATATGTATGTGAGAGATCAAATGTGTGCGCATGGTAAAGTTGGAATTGTGTCCTTTGCGGCACCTCCCAGCGGACAGCATTAGTACTACTAGAGGAGGCCTGGTAATGTAATTTTTACCAGAGTGATTCAGTTCAATCCCGTGAGGCTCAATTTAATTTGTTATTATCCCAGAGTGCGCGTCCGTGTGGGAGTAATCATTACCTGGCAAATAACCTACTGTTTCTCAGCAAGCACACCCACATCCTCTGTCAATTCTAATACTTTCCATATTGATAGGTGCAAGATGAAATGATGAAGTGACTGATGGAGATGAGACAGTATTAAAATGCAGATACAGGGTGAAGAAGAGGACAAAGAAGGAGGAAAGCTGGGAGAAGGAGGACGAAGAGAGAATATGGAAGTGGAGAACAGGAGGGTGTAAAATAGAAAAAGCCAAGGAATGGGAGGTAATATAGTAAACCAAATCATATTTTTAGCATGATTTTTACATAATATTCATCTTAAAGGTGTGTAGCATTTTAACATCTATAAATCATTTCCACATGAATTCAGGGGACCGTCGGCGAGAAGCAAGAAAACATAGCAACATCCTCTTTGCAACAGGAAGCAATGAGGCTTTATGGGAAATTTACTAATTTTGAGAAACACTAATAATAACACAGGTGTGACATGAGGCTTGACCATGGTCTCATTTGTTTACAGTAATTATACCATGTTATCAGAATAAATTTGGTAGTATATGAATCATCACTTGAGTGTACAGTATGCAGTTCATACTGATTAGTCTGTAGCATGTAGTCAGTTAGTATTCGGTTTCCATCACAGGGTTATGCCCTGTCCTGATTGGTTCCCTACCCATTACCACTTCACCGCAAAGTGTCACTCCAGTTGAAGTCACACTCACAGCTGAAGGGCCCTCCTCATTAAGGGGTATAAATGAACTGGTAACAGTGGGACGTCCTCTTAGCCCCCCCTCACTGGCTCCCTGTAAATCCATGTATTTTGATTCACATGGATGTCAAAGGTCGGGGGCACAACCGCTGGAGCTGGTAGGGATTCAGTGTTTTGCTCAAGAACACCTCAGCGGGAGGACGCTTGTCGACAAGGGGCTTGAACCCGTGTTTGTTTTATCTCTTGCTTTAATTATCCTCAGTTTGATCTGGTTTTGTGTCTCTTGTTTCCTGCAGAGAGCACATCGTGTCGAACCTGTTTGTTAAAAGCACCCTATAAATACGCTTGACTTGAAAGACTGACTGGGCAAATAAACAGAGTGGTGATGCTGATGTTTCAAGACCCTCCGTGATCACCTGGGGCTGTTGGTAACCATGGAAACTCTTTATCCTCATTAGAGTGAATTGGGAAAGGTTATGGCGGAGAGAAAGCAAACTGGAGAGTGGTGGAGAGAGAGAGAGAGAAGAGGGAGATGGAGCAAGGCAGGAGGAGTGTGTGTGTGTGTCAGTGTGTGTGAGAGAAGATAAAAGAGAGTCAGATAATATATTCTAAAAATATACAGGTAACTGCCAAAATAATAAGCATCATTATCAAGTGTCTTAATAGGGTGCTGGGCTATCATAACCCACCAGAACAGCTTCAATACACCTTGGCAGAAATTTAACAAGTGTCTGGCACTCTGTAGGGACGTGACACTATTCTTCCACAAGAAATGCATTTGGTTTTGATGATGATGGAAAATACTGTCTCAGAATCTCCCATATGGGTCGATATCTGGTGACTGGGGTGGTCCTTATTTATGGTCTACATTGTTTTCATGTTCATTGAACCATCACCATGTGGACAAGGGCACCATCATCCTGGAGGTTTCCACTGCCAGTTCAGGTTAGGGTTCGACAACTCAAACAATTTAGTTTGAGTTAGGTTAGGGTAATGTTTTGGTCATGGTTAAATAAGAAAAAGGAAGAAAAATAAAATAAAACTTCACAGTAGAAAACCTTGCATGCAATGGGACTTGAACCCGGGCCAATCCAAAATCCACAATCCCAATCATCACACTACTGCCTGTTTCCAGTTGTCTCCTACAGGTAATCATTTTATGGTGGGGAAACATTTTTCGCTCACTTTTGTGTACGTGAAGCATGTTATTTGCACTTAAAGATTCATTTCACAAAATTTCATGACCAGACTGGTGAAATGAGCGGTTTATGTACTACAACCTGACCATAGTATTCCTCTCTGTCGATGTTCTGTTATTCATGCAACCAAGATTGGTGCCTGAGATTGGCTAGAATCAACTGACTCAGAGTTGTTTGTCTGTTTTTTCTTGCATCTCAAAGAAATGCACAGACATCACAGTTGAGGAGTATGTCATTCCATTCACATTTGCCACTAGATAACGATGTCTTTCCCTCAGACTTTCATGCCAACACCGTCTTAGCCACTGCTCCTCATCAAACATCAGCAAGTTGCGGAGTCTCACTGAAGCTCCTGCCAAATGGGCCCTAAAATGTCTACTTTGAGCCACCAAAGGCAACCAAAGTAATGAGCAACGGTGCCTTTTTATACATGACCTAAGCATGATGGGATTATAAAGATTTAATTTTTCACACTTATGTGGAGGTGTTTGATTTCAGTATACTTTGTATCCCTCATTTAATATTTTTTTTTCCTGTGTTTAGCAGTTACATGTACAGAGGCTGATTTCGCAGATTAGTTCTTCCTCTCTGGCTGAAGTTCTGCTCAGTCAATGAAATCAGCTACTGTAGTGTTTGGTTGGAATGAAAACCTGCATACAGTTTGCCCACGATGGCACACGGTTGCCCATCCATGCTCAAAAATGATGCGATCCTAGAGTAATGGATGGGGAACTGAATCTGTAATCTTTTGATTGCAAAGCCAATGCTTTCACAATTAGCCCCCATGCATTGGAAAGGCAAGAAAAACCTGGTATCCTTCCATTAACAATTTCCATAAGCCAAGTGAACTACATGGCAGCAATTTAAATTAAACTTGAACTCCTCTTCCAGTAAATTTGAAGAGTAATCCCCTGCATGAAAATGGCGACACCGTAATGCCTCATCTTATGGTGTTTATATTCTCGTATAAATTGTTAAGGCATAGATGAGCATTGAACCCGTGATCTTTGGTTTATGAGACCAACTGGTTTTGCTTCACCACTAAACTGCGTGTACTTCAATATGAGTTTGGAAGGATACCAGGTGCAATTATCTGTGGCAGAATGTGACTTTGAATTCCTCCTACAATGTCAGTGACAAACAATTATTTCTATCCCCTAGAATTTCTAGTCAATATTTCACTCCCCTTTGCATGAGGAACTATCACAACACGTTCTAACGTTCTAACAGAGCTCACATACTGCATGTTCTGTACAGCTCAATAATTAAAACCTCAAGGCGATTGTTTTAAGATGACTCTTGGCCCTTAAGTGGAATTCACTTCCCCAAGGACAGCTTCTTATCAGGAGGGTCTTAAAGGAAAAACCCAACCTAAAACAAATACACATACTGGTGATGTACGTTGCATTTCTGGGTCCATTTTCCTGTTTGGTGGTGTATTTTTCTTATTGTCGTGGATAACTGGCCAAACGTAGACGACATGACATCACATTTTTACAGTGCAGCTACATTGGAGTTTGATAGCAGAACATTTTTCATCTATCAAATATTCAAATTTCAATAGCTCATTTCCCATATGAACAGAAAAATAAAATATTTCTTCAAATAGAAGACGCTTATTTCTAACCTCATCGTTAAGGGGAAAGTCAGGAGACAGTGGAAAATAAGCGGACAGCAACCCAATGTGACCACAATTGGCCCCTGTGCAACAGCATATCATTTAGTACATTTTCACCTCCAGGTGAAGCCGTGGGAAGGGGCAGGGCGGCGTAGAGCAGTTCTTATAAACCCTGTAGTGGTTTCTCCCTTTGTTTTTTGGCTTTATGAGACCACAGCAATTGGACTCTGGTAAGGACCAAAACAATAAGACCATGACCTTGTTGAGAGAGACTTTTTTGGTATCAGATCAGCCCATCCAGAGCTTTATCTGGAAGGAGAAGTATTGTGCTTAACGTGTTATACATTCCATGAATTATGGGTTATGCTGATCCTTTTCTGCACCAAATTTCTGACCAATGAGGTAAACGGCTGCTCCCACAAGGCTGTTGTTAATGAAGTATTGTTCACTTTTTGCTGTGTGAAACGTAACCAAACCAGTAAATGCAGTAAAGTAACAACTCATCCTCAACCAAAGCTACAGTGGCCCCTGAAGTGCAAAACAAATTAACTGTTGTGTTTACTGACTTGCTGTTGTGTTTACTGACTTGCTGTTGTGATTTCTGATTTGCTGATGTTTTATGACTGCTCATTTGTTTTGCACTTCAGGGCGACTGTACAAAGCAGACGATAGATCTGAAAATGTCCTAGATCTGTCTTGCACTGTCATCAAAACGCAAGATAGTTAGGCTCCCAAGGCTAGGTGGTTTCTCTCCAGTCTCAAACCCACAAATGCTCTGCCTGCTGGTAGGATACAGCCATGCCAGCAGTTGACATAATACCAAATTTAGCTCTGAATTAAAAAAAAAATTGAATGATGGAATGAAAGTAAAGTGCTGTAATTTGCTCAAACACACACACACACACACACACACACACACACACACACACACACACACACACACACACAAAAACAGCTGTCTATGTCCAATCATATTTGCCATCGTCTCTTGGTTGCAACAGGGGCAGTCTCATCTGATTTCCCTTAACATCATCAAATATAGTCTTTAAAGTGACAAGTCCCAAAGATGTGTCAGTCTGCATGCTCATGCTAGTGAGCATAAATTTGTGTGTGGGTGACCATTCATTTTTGGACGTGTATGGACGTGTTGTGTGCCTGTGTATTTGTGTGTAGATGTGTGTAGGTGTGCGTGCTTGTGTATGTTTGGGAATTTGGCATGCCGCAATCAGGCTGAATTAAACACAAGGAGACAGATAATAGAACATTTAATTTAAACAAATTGTGTGACAGTGTGTGTGTGTGTGTGTGTGGTGTGTGTGTGTAAATCCTCCTGTGATTGCTGTAAATGGGTGGCAGGGGGGTCATTATACTTTGGAAAACATCTGCGTCACTGCACTTTTTTTTTTGCCAAATGTCCCATTATAATAATCACTGGGGATGGACACACACGCACACACACACATACAAACGCATACACATAAACAACACACACACACACAGTATTTGGAGCCCTACTTAAAATCACTGAGCGACAACAGCTATGGAGGAAGTTTTTCGCACTGTTTTCAGCATCTATTTTCTTGTGTTCTTCAGTTGCTGACACCCCAGGTATTGATCCAAAATCAGAGAACACCAATAACCAATAATGAATAGACGATCAGGGATCAGTTATAATATAGTATATTATAACTGGAGAGTGGTATATAATATCAAAGAGGAAGAACGAATGGAAAATATCAAGACTTGTTCTGAAAATAACACAACCACATAAAAAATGTACTCCGAATGTTATTTCATCGTAAACGTTGAGGTAACACCTTCTGTTGTGACCCAATTTCCCCGTGGGGATCAATAGTTTCATCCAATTTAAAAGGTAAAGAGCTAATCAAGTAAAGCCCGCAAGTCTGCCTCTGTCCATTCCTGTTTGAATGTAGCTATTGAAATGATCAACCTTGATCAGCTTGAAAAACCTGTTACTAGCTAGATAATATACCTGATGACATCACCAGTTGCACTTACAAACAGGGTTATAGTGGAGGGACCTATAGTTTTCCCACCTTTTTAGGCTTTTTAGACATAAAGACATATATGACATAAATTAAAAATAGTAAATAAGTAAGTGTAATATGAAATTAATACTAATTTAACCACAATGCATATTTACCTTTTACGTTTGTACATGTCCTCACTCATGAATGGCAGCATTGGTTTGTCAGTTTGGTATAGATGCACACACTCACATTCTCAGTCTAACAATGTTGGCAGAATTTGACCATAAATGTGTTGCAGCCTGTGACTTTAACAAAGCCTTCTCTCCGTGTTGGGCTGTCATTGAACAGCCCGTACAGGCTGGAAAGCGTGTGGTCTGCTTCCCACCTGCTTGCTCTGCAGACATCGCAAAATGTGTGGTAAAGAATGTGAAGTCCACCCGGGCCTATATCAATCAGTGATTTGTTGACAGCACTTACAAGCTCCTACTGCAACATGTCACATACCTTCCAATCTCCATTTGACCCATCCATGGATATCTGGACATGGTTTTTTAGTCCAACTTCATCGAAGTGTTGACTTCGTACGTCTCCACCATCCCATAGGCAAACATGCAAATCTAACTGCTTCAGCTATAATGCGTGATTAAGGCTCTCAACACTTCTCTCACTAAAAGTGATCTGAAATTAGATGCAATCCCAAAAGCGCTCAGATACACCACAAGAAAACTTGGCAGGAACATGTTTTGAAAAAGATGCCCCACATTAGCACATGAATTGTACGAATAGTGTAAGTCAATAACTTTCAGTGCCCATAATTTCTGCCATCAAAAGTCCTCCTGTCCTGCACAGTTTATACCCGGCACGTCCCGGGGTCTTCATCTTTTATTAACCGCAGCTTATATTTTGGCCTGGACAGCCACAGGTTATTAAAAACGCATTTGCCCAGCATGTTTAGAAGACCACCTGCTTGCTGGTAAGGTTGCAGCAAGCGGGTAAAACTAATTGCATTGAGGTGCTCTGTCCCTCTAATACCAAAAAACCGTCCCATGATAAATAAAAGATTCACGCTGATACAACTGTATTATAAAGGTTTCTAGTTGGATGTAACAGTTTGTCCTGTCATTATGGCCTAGCAAGCGGGGTCTCTTGGTGGTTAGTTATCAGGACAAGAAAACTCTTTGATAGAAAAAGCACCTGATGTTACACCATGATATAGTTATTGATGCGGAGGCATGTGTCTGGAACATGCTGGGGCATTTAATGAGGGTCTAATGAGGTTCCAGATGGCATATATAATGCATGTAGTGCAAACAGTCATGCATACTGTGCATTCAAACAAATTCACATAGTGGAATTATGCATGCACACCCACATATGCACATAGACAGACAGGCAAACACACACCAAGCTGTGTGTGCATGCTTTCAACTGCATGGACAGAAACCAACATGATTTATCAATATATATTTAGTCATCAGAATATTGATGATTAATTGTAACAAATTAGTACAATAATGCTTATTTCATGAACAAATTATCCATGAACATCAACTGCACCACCATCAACTGAACATCAACTGTATTTATACCTTATTAAATTTATACACACTGATAACAAAATCTAAGAACACTTTTTATGTGTGTGTGCTGCTTGTGGATATTTGCAAGTGTGTTCTCTGTGTTGCCGTGTTTGTTTCTGCAGTGTGCGTGCAATGTGTAAGCACTGCGTATGTATTTGTGTGTGTGTGTGTGGCAAGGGCTTGGCAAGCTCGGCAAGGGCTCTTTTAATTTGTCTCCAGACTTACTGAGCTTATTCCAGGAAATTATTTAGTGAAATTGCCTCACTGCACTGGCAGATGGTTTCAAGGGGGTTAACATTTTTTCACCTGTTTTAAGAAATTTAAAGAAAATTGTTAAAACGTCTTGTTTCAAGATTTTATTCCTTCATGGTTATTTATTGAAAGAAGACGTACTGACATGAATCCAGTAAAATTTATTGAAATTCGCAAAATGATCTGCCAGTAAGACAACCGAATAGAGAGAAATATCCTGAAGTAAGGTGGATACAAGATAAAATTGTATTGTTTTGTATTGTAAATTGTATTGTAAATGCATTGCCAACAAAAAAGTCTCATGCCGCGGACATCGCTTTAAATTTTTCCACCTTGGCAATATGGGAAAAATGTATCCTTTCTTAAATATGGCCGACGCTGAAACCCTTGTACATGCATTAGTTTCTTCAAGTCAATCTCTGTAATGTCCTGTTTTCTGGACCACCGAACTCCAGTAATAAAAACCTTCGACTTGTACAAAATGCCAAGTGCTAGAATTATTAATGATTCATTTTGACGTCCCGCTAATCGTTGACCTCACTGTCCCTTGTGTGCCTCCCCGTGTCCCGGGAAACCAAGAGGAAATTGACAGGCAGCTTCCTATGCTAATGCTAAAGCTAATTCTTTGGAAATATTGAAATCCAAACCCACAACCTGCCTGCTCTTGCTGTCATATGTCCAACCCTGGCCCTGTCGAGTCTGGGGACCAACACTGTCTCTTTATTTCGAGAGAGCATTATTAAAAGGAACCGGCCGTGGCAGTACCCGGTCCAGGGCTGCCTCTTGGTCTGTCTGCATCATTACACTGCCTGTCTGTCTGCTGTCTGTTCGAGTGTGTAAGTGGCTGTATGTGTCTGCGTTGGGTGTGTGGGCCGTGCTTAGTTCGGACCAGTGTCTGTGAATGTCTGCTTGTTGTTCCTCTCTCTCAGACACCTGTCGCATGCTGTGATCTTACCTGGCAGAGGGAACATGGGTGCCGGCCCTGCCTGACCTAAGTCCCATCTCTCTGCCTCAACATACTGTATTCGTTATTGCCCATTTTATTGTTTTGTCCTGGCAAACTGGCACCTGTGAATTGCCTGGCCCAACGTGGCTTCCATTCTTTTTCCTATAAGGTTTTCTTGGGAGTTTTCCCTTGTCTTCACTGAGGGTCTAAGCTTGGTGGTGCCGGTTAGACTAGGCTAGGTAAGCTTGTTATGTCTTTTCAACATGCTATTTTGTGTCTTGTTGTTTCCTTGCGTTTTATTTTGTTTGCTTACTTTGTTCTGTGATTGATTGTTCATTAGTTAAATCTCTGTAAAGTCCTTTGAGGCATGCTTTGTGATGAAGTGCTAGATAAATAAACATGACTTGACTTGACATGTTTGTCATTTTTTGCAGTGTAACCATGCCAGTGTTGATGCCTTGCTCTCAACCCATTGAGCTACACAGTGAATGCTACACTTTTGCTGGCCTCGCCCTCAATCACATTGCTATTATTTTGTACTTAGTAAATACGTAAAGGAGAAATCCACCCTAAAACACAAAAAAGAAGCCATTGATGATGCGCCTTGCATAGCTGGGTCCATTTTGTTGTTAGGTGGGGATTTTTTCTTATTATCAGGGATAACTTGCCAAACATCGAGGATGTGACATTTTGTTGAGATATTTCCAGTGCAGCTATAATGGTTTGGCAGCAGAAAATTATTCAGCGATCTAAAATATCAACAGTAAACGCCAGGTTTTGGTGTCAGCCCCTCAGAATCAAAGAACAGGGAGAAATCCATCATAGAAAAGGAGAAATTCCAGTTTCTCCACTGACAGTAGCATCAATAGACCAGAAGGCAATGCAGTCACAAAATACGTTGCATTTTGAATAAGGCACTCGCTCTCTTGCTATTACTATGCTATCACTGCTCTCTCCACCTGCATGAATGCAACAAGTTCAGTCATGTTCTGTGGGGGTTGTTGAAAGACATTCTGGGGAACGTAGCAAATCACAAGGTGAAGAAGTAGACAGAGGCCGGTTGAGGGAAAGTGGACACACTAAAAAAAGTAAATTACAACACTTCATCACAAAATAACTCCTGGAATGCATTGAACATCACAGATTGATGATGAGTATCCGAGGGAGGATTTTTCCTTCAAAATAGGCTGATGAAGAGGAGAGAGAGAGAAAGAGAGGATAATAGAGTTAAGGTAAGTGGACTTACAGAAAAAGGGAGGGAGAGGAGAGGAAAGGAGAGAGACAGAAACAAAGTGCAATCTGGAGAGAGGGGGATTTTCTTGAGGTAATTTCACTTTTCTCTCTCCGGCTCCCCTTTCTCTCTCTGCTTATCTTAGCTAAGACAGGAAAAGTAAGGAATCATGAGTCATCCCTCCCTCCCTCACCCATCCATCCATCCATCTCCGCCTCTCTCTCCTCCCTCCTGTTTCATATACGTGTCTCTCCCTCTATCCCTCTATCCCTTCAACCCTCTCTGAGCCTCTCCCACTTTCTCCTAAAATCCAATTAGTCAGAGCTGACTCCTGACTCTGTAGGACTGCTGAGGAGAGAGAGAGAGAGAGAGTGAGTGAGGTGGGAAACCCCTGACCAGAATTCTCTCAACCTTAGATGGTCTCCTGCGGGTTGAGCACCGAGAACAGAGGAAAGGATGCGAGGAAGCGAAAGACAGAAAGGAGGAAAGGTTACCAGCAGAATCCCTCAGCAGAACTCCCTTGACTACCAATATTTCTACTGGATCCTTTCTCCTGCATGGCATATACTAGGTATGGGTCATAAAAGATGAATATTTTGAATAGTCCTTTGAGGGGGATTGACATTTAAATATTTAAGTATGTCATTAAAGGGGTGTTAAGCAATCTATGACTTCTATCAACCTCTATCAGCGATCAGTAGGAACTGCAACATCAGTTATCGTTAGATCCGTATCTACGAAAGTATTAAAACATCCCTGACGCGGTTGAGGCACCAATTTGTGCACTAAAGGTGAAAATAAGACGTTTATCATTGCCTTGTGGATTCTCTTTCTTCAGTCCATTGAAAAGATTTCTGAGTGAGCTGCAAACTGATGGGTCCATACACCTTAGATACAATTGAATACCTGCAACCAGCGCCTTAATGGAAGAGGACTGCAGTTTGTGAGATTGTGAGACCATCAAAGGAGCTGCGTACGTTGGAGATGGCGCGGGCGGTTTTCCGGTTTTCCAGGGTTTGAATACAGGCATCCATATGTCTGAGAGGAATATTGGATGTTATGAAGGGCAGTCAGGACTGGGTAGTCATCGGGGTTGAAGTCATCCTGGTTTTCAAACAACAAACAGCATTGTTGCTGTTTATTGATGCCGTTTGTCCATGTTTGGCATATGCTGTCATGATTATCAAGACTTCCCCTTCCTACCTGAGATCATTTTGCAGTTTTTGTGATGAAGGCTTCTGCAATTCCGGCATCAACTATTTTGGAACTTGCTTTGAAAACTCATTAAAGTTGTAATTGTCAGACCTCTTTTACAGCTGACACATTACACTACAGGCATTTAGCAGACGCTTTTATCCGAAGCGACTTACAATAAGTAACACATACTGCAACTTGGCATTCAATTTAATATGACTCACCTATGTAGCTGCCTTTATAACTGTTTAGTTGCTTCAAATTTAGTCCATTTTCACAAGGTGATTCCTTTTTTGTCCACCCCCTGTACTTTGTTGGAATTTCATTAATCAGCTCATATTAAAAAACAACAAAAGCAACAAAGTCCTGTATGAGGTGTCGTTGTGTTGTGAATGAGGGGCCCCACATTCACAACACAAATCAATACAAAAATGTTATAATGGAAAGTTCAGAAATAATAAAGCCAGAGATGAAAGGAGCCTAGCAGCTTGGTAATAGCTGCAATTTTATAAACAACAATACATGGGAATCCGAATCAATTCAAAATACTGAAACTGTGCTGACAGTGGGTACAGGCAGTACAATGCATCCCCCATTTGCCAGTGATGGCTAATACTGAGCGGCAGGAGCTTTTCCAAATTGTTCAGCCTTCTGTAGAGCCCTAAGCATTAACCTATGTACATATTAGCCAGACCCATACACACTTAAACATCAGGTTTTGATGTCTGCCCCGTGAAGAGAAAGGGCTTCTTTCTAGATTCACCATTTTGCACCGACATTCGACAATCAAACAGGGAGAAATCCACCGTAGAAGAGGAGGAGATATCAGCTTCTCCACTGGCAGTAGCCTCGATAGACCAGAATGCCATGCAGTTACAAGACAGGTTGCGTTTTAAGTAAGGGGTGCAACACGCGTTTTTTCTCGACTGGAAACTCTCGCTCTCTTGCCTTTACTGTCACTATTGCTCTCTCCACCGACAGGTTAAACCCAGCTGAATACAAGTCGAGTTCTCTGAGTGTTGTCGAAAGTCATCCTGGGAACTGTAGGAGATCACTAATTGAAGTAGAAGCAGTAGAAGTAGACGAGGCAGGTTGAGGGAAATTGGGTACAACAAAAGGTAAATTGCAACAGGAATGCATTGGACATCACAGATTGATGATGTATAATAGTGTAAGAGTATCTGAGTAAAGCTTGAGATCCTGTTTTTGGAGGGTTTTTTTGGTGCTGGTCTGAAACAATCATACATAGAAGGAAAAATGTTTGATATTGTACATATTTTTCATTATCGTTTTGTCTCAATATGCTATTTTGCACACCCTGCATAATTAATATAGTTTCAGACTTTTGATTAATATATTTCTGCTTTATACATTATAGTGTTGAAATTGTCACATGAATTATGTTTGATGCAAGCCCAATTGCAATCATTTTTTTTTCTTTATCTGCTGCTGCAATGACCCAATTATCCCCACAGGGATCATGAAAGTTTCATCTAAATCTAATCTGAGATATATGGATTAAAGAAAGTCTACACCTCTTGCACTGTCAACCCTCCTGTAGATTAATTTTTCCCCTACATCATGACTTCTACATATCGAACGGGATTCAATGCTTTGCCAATTTTAACTTGCCATATTTGTGGCAAACTGTGGGCTGCATTGCAATGACTTTAACAATAAAAACGGGCTGTCTTCGCGTATTTTCTGTCCTCCGTGACCAAATGTATCCTAGTGTAGCAGAACCTCACTGCTTGAAACCCTGTAAGCCGAAACATCTCCCTCGGAGGTTTCCCCGGGAGATAATTTGTTGTCCTGCTCTTAAGGTCTCTTAGGGCAGTGATACACGGGGCAATTTTGAAGGGCAACAGGGCCCAAGGAGTTGTCTCAACATTGTCACTTTAAACACATAGGGACATCTTGTTGCCAGGAAACATTTGAATAGATTTGTGACCCTGTGTCTGCCTGTTGCTGGGAGCGTTGCTTATGTACATTACAAAATATTATGCCTTGTGTATCACAAGCCTTTGACTTACCGAAGTCTACTGCCAGAGTCTCACAATAACAGGCAATTCAATTCTGAAATGTTCTAAGGATATTCCAACGATACCAAAATATTAACTTTTGTGCCACCAAATAGGGGGGGAATAGAAAGGGGGATTAAAAGTGATTGCTTGTATCTTTTGGGTGACAAAATATAAAATGATTTCTTTCACTTCATGAACTTGGGCCAAGTGCTTGCTAGGTAACACAGTCCAAATATAAGACCCTGATGAAGACAACTTTTCTGTTAAACTTTGTCTCAGTGAACACAATTCCTTTTACATTAGGTGTAAATGTGTGGCAACCAACTTTTTTAAAACAGTGCTACAGATTTTAATAATTTCCTCATTCCCTACTAATTGCTGAACCAATGTGACATGCTTCTCTTATTGTGTTGCCAAGTGGGCACCTTCATCGATGTCTTGTTGAGTTGGGCCCACGACGCCTCACGAAGGCTCAGCAGTGTATACCAAGCATCCTGGAACCACTCCGCTCTATACCACCTCTCATCAGACTCATCAGCTTTACCTCTGCTATCTAATTCCTACCATCAACCTAGCATTAACCTAAGAGTGTGTATGTGTGTGTACAGTTACGTACAGCATTTGAATATGGGACTTAGGGTCATGGAACTCTATTCAGCACAACAATGGACCATGTACACTCAGTTCAAGTAGGAAAGTGAAAAAATATAACACTGACTGGTTACACTCACTTGACATTTTATTTTCTTAAGCTTTGCATTCTGCTGATGCAGCTTGTTAATAATAAGTATACACAAAAAATAAGTGGGTATATGGCCAAACTGTTCAAAGTCCCTGGAAAAGTCCTGGTAAAATAAGTCAGTATGCAGTATGCACTAACCATGAAGTGCCACTGTGCATGTGTTAACTAGCTAACTAACTAACTTAGCTTCGAGCTAATGCTGAGATCACAATTAATCAGCCAGACGTTGATATTGCTGCAAGCGATGTGCAAAAGTGCTGAGCAAGCATCTCGTGGCTCCAACGTACTGAGCTGAAACTGATCAGACATGGTTATCGATTGCAGTACTACAACCTGACTTTTAATTGCGACTCACTGACAAAATGTTTTCGCCACAAAAAACAACAATATTGGTTTGCATTTGCATTATCAGTGCATGAGTAACATAAACACATCCAACACATTAAGTATGATCCTGGTGCAAGGTGCTTGAAGGCAAATTTCTCTGCAGCTGTGTCTGACTTTGTTGCCTCCAGGCATCAAAATCAAAGAAAAAAAAGAAAAGGCCATCACCACCCCAACAGCCTGTGGATTACTGCTCTTTCAGAGTCAAGCCCTTCTACGGGGGACTATTTAAAACTTATTTCGGCAGAGTGAATTAGATTTCAAACCCTCTGTTTCTGGTTTTAGAAAGATCTAGCTGGCAGGTGGAGAGAGAGAAAGTGAGACCGAGGGACTTTGAACTGTGGATGATGGGCTTTTTAAAAGACAGACAGACAGAGGGAGAGAGAGAGACAGACACTTAGCCAGCCAGACAGGCAGAGTCACAAAGGGCAGATCCTGCTGTCTGATTGCGGCATCTGACTAGTCACTGATAGCAATGAGAGTGAAGGAGTAAATGGCAAAGAGAGAAACCGAGGGAGGGAGAAAATGGGAGAAGGTACAGTGTCGTAGGGACAAAAAAAAAAGATAAGGCCAGATTATAGATAGGGGGAGAGGAGGAAGGGAAGAGGGCTGTTTGAGAGACAACGATGAAAAGAGAGACAGACAGAGAGAAAGAAAGAGTGGTAATTATAGAGATAAATACATGGGACCTCTGTCTGAATAAGATCTCCCCCTCTGTTTAGAGTGATGGCTGCTCTGTATGTGTGTGTGTGTACTGCAAGACAGCTCAATGAGAGAGAGCGAGAGAGAGAAACAGAAGGAGAGACATGTACAGAAAGAAGGGAAATTAAAAGAGGGAGAGAGAGATTTCTTTTTTTGAATTGATCAGCATTGGGTAAGTTGTTATTGTCCTCTAGTGTCTCATGTTGGCTATATTTCACGCTTTCAGAAGATGAAAACAAAGAAATGCACTTGGTAATATTCTAACGCACCAACTGATCATACAGCCACGACAGGCGCCTCATGCAGGATGCTTCCAGGAGGCGGGGGTTGACCGTGACGTCTTTGATTTTATCGGCAAACGTCGCTATGACATTCTTGATTTGACAAATGCATTTCCATCCCTATTTATCACAGATCATTTTGGGGGCATTTTGCCTTTTATTTGACAGGTAGTCGAATAGTTTGAGCTGTTTAGGAAAGTTTATGGAAATGTGTTCCTCTAATTCCAAAATATGAGTAGCATAAAAATACTGGGATGGAAAGCTGGCTGCAGGGGAGAGAGATTGTCATTCGGAGTCATTTAGACAGAGCTGCCTACTTGGTTGCACTGTGAGTTGGCAATGAGTGGCAGGAGAAAAGATGAGAGAGAAGAGAAGAGAGAGGCAATGGTGTGACTTGGGCATGGGACGGAGGACCGAGAGGTGTAAATAGAGAGCTTTTAGGTGAAGGGGAGCACAGAAATTGCTCTTGGTCTCGGCTGGAAAACAGGGGAGGGAGTTTGGGAAGTTAATAAGAAGGGCATAGACACCCAAAATCAACCCAGAGTGGAAATCCACGCTATTATTCTGTTCTGTTCTATTCTATTCTATTCTAGCATATTCTATTCTGTTCTATGGAGTGATGAGGTTGTAGTGTGATAGCAGCAGTGTTTCTGACAATAAAGCAGCTTTTCTAGTGGAGAGAAATAAACTATCAACTCCACGTTGACTCTCTCTCTCTCTTTCCTTTCACATTCCCTCTCTCTCTTTTATGAGACGCAGTTTCTCTCGCTCTCTGTCTCCATCAACTTCCCTCCCCTCTCTTTCCCTGTCATCCTCCCTGCCTTGCTCTCTCTTCCTCCCTGCTACATGCCTCCCTCCTATCCTCCCCCGCTCTCCTTACATCTCTTCCTCCGTATGTCTTCCATGTCTCTTTCTCTCCCTCCCTTCCTCTATGCTTCCCTTCATCTCTCTCTTCTTCCCCCCACATCCCTCCCACCTATCCTCCCTCTCTCCCTTTACCTCTCTCCCTTTACCTCCTTCTCTCCCTCATCTGTCTCCCTCACCTCCCTTCTTCTCCCTCCCTCTTTCCTTCTCTTTCTCTCATCTCTCTCTCTTTCTCTCCTTCCTTCTATCTCTGTAGCTCTCTA
>OOFE01035910.1:46409-68331 GCA_900323365.1 Monocentris japonica | reverse complement strand
TGTCAATTAGCCTATTCTTTTCTCAGTAACTAGACAGCCTCTGTGCCACAACACTGAATAAAACCTTCCCTTCAACATTAAGTAAGCTGATAGGCCTAAACTGACTTATTTCTACAGAGTCCCTTTCTTTGGGAATGAAAATTCCTCTGTGCCACGCCATAGGAATAACCTGCTTCTTCCAGACTACCTTCCAGAAACCTCAGCAAATCTGGCGCACTCTTGTACAGCTGGTAAGGGACTCCATTAGGCCCCGGGGCTGAAGAGGCCCTTGCACGCCTTACTATCTCTTGTACCTCTTTCCACCTTGGTGGGCTAACATCACACTGACTATCTATCTCACCAATAGGTGGAACATCGGGGGGAGCGCTAGCTCTCTAAACCTTTCCCTATCTCTGTGCACTTCCTCCAAATATCCCTCAAGCTCCTGCTTAGATGCCCTTAAGCTACCATTCTTCTCCTTACTAAATAATGACTTCACAAATCTATATGGATCCTTGTAGAATTCTATTTTAGCTCGCTCTTTCTTTTTCCTGTTTTTCCTAATGTTCTCTGCTCTGTCAATCGCTCCTTCACATCTGACTGCAAACTATTTATACCTTCCTCCTTAACCTCTGTAGCCTTCCTCCACTGCTTCCTAAGCTGCCTTCTCTCGTGGACAAGTCTGTCTATCTCTTGTTGGCGCCTGGATTTAACTACCTCGACATCTAACTTCTTCCTTTTCTCAAAGACGCCAAACCTTTCTACTCCACCATCATAAATAACTCCCATTTTTTCTGACTTACTCTCAGCAGTTCCTTTAAGCTTGACTAAAACCCTAACCAAGTCACTATTGATATCTTCCCATTTCCTGCTTTCTGTCGCCCCATGCCACTTAATTGTAGGTTTCTGGGCACTTATCTTCTCCCTTTTTGGCTGGCTAGCCTCTCTGCCTTCCTCGGTGCTAGAACCTGCTTCTACATCAGGGGTGCTGATGTCCTGCGAGCTGTGGTTTACTTCCTGTCGCTGGACTTCACCCGACTGACTTGACATACTTCTTAGGAAATAATAATCAATGCGGGGTCCTTGTGTTCCCACTAACAAGCACCTCTTGCTCCCTTGGTGAATCCTAAGGCCCTTTAAGGTTGATACCTTCTGCAAGCCTTTATTTGAGGCAGAGGGTGGAGCAGTGGTTAGAGAGACTGTCCTGCTCTAACGCTTCCATGGAGGGGACAAACATAAGCTCAGATGTAGATCAACTCAAAAGATTAGACATTTATACCATCATATAAACACACATATATATTTCTATCCCACTCAAATCTGGGCTTGATCCTCACTGTTCTGTCGGGCTCCACCGCTGATGGACTGATCTCTTCCACATAGTTAGCAGGGAAAAACAGCTGCTTCTTCCCTCCACAGTCACCCTTCCACCTGAGAGAGAGAGATTTGAGAGGACGGGAAGAAAGAGAGGGTGTGACTTTGTTTGAAAACTCAAATTTAGCAGCTGAATTCATTCTAAATACATTGAGTGTGATACTTATATATGCAACACATATCTTTTTAATATCCTGAATATACTTCCTGGATAATGTGTTCCTAATGTCTCATTTTACCATATAAATAAGTATAACATTGTGGCATTAAAGGGATACCAATGTCAGAGAGACACTTGATTAAGCCAAGGGGGATACTGCCAACAGAAGTTTCTAGGTAGCCTCACAACCCCCCCAATCCATCACGGCTCCCTGCTCAGTGCCTTGGTTTTCTCCCCCTCTGCACATGGTGACTGGTCTAAATGGGTTAAGAGCTACTTCCTGAATAAGTGCTAAGCCTGTCACTCACCATCCTCCCTCCTGTTTGTCCACATTAGAGATTATGGCATTCTTGGTGAAGGAGAGCTCATCATCCCTCTGGGCTTTGTACTCATACATGGCTCTCACCGTGCACTGGAAAGACAAAACAGAAGGTTATGACACACATGCACAGTTTTCACTGTGAACCAGAGTCAAAAGTGTTCTTAAGGTAGAGAGTTTAAGCACAAGCAACCGCTCTCTACTGGACACTCACCTTGAATGTAGGCATTTGATTTGCTTCCACATAAAAGCCTGGGTTCCTCCCTTCATATAGTGACCCGTAGTCTGGCTCCTATTGGACAGCATATTGGATCATAATAGGTTTTTTTACACTTTGGGAGCAGAATACAGTGCACAGGCTCTACTTTTTCTTCCTGTCACATCACATTTATTCAGATTAGAGATTATTCAATCCACATGGGCTACGAAACAGTTTAGATCTATTCATCTCTAACAGGTGTGTCATACACTTGTATGAGGTACTCACAGCAGTGCCTATCTTCTCCAGTGTGTCCTCGTTGATGGGATAGCGTAGCTTCATCTTGCGGTACAGAGGGTGCTTCTCATAGTAACTAATGAGGTCTACTAGGCTGTCAAACTCTGACGTGCCCAGCACCACGGCCTGACCCTCCTGCTGCACGCGACAGTGCTTAATCTTACCCTCAGCCCTGTGGAGGAATCACAGAAATAATCTAAATTACTTCTTATTTATTTTGGATCATGACAAGTAATACTAAGAATGCACATTGACTACAAAGTCATTTTGAAAAGCCTCCACACCCCTTCTTCTGGCAAAATAGGTTTTGAAGTGTATCCACTCAAAACATGTTACCTACCAAAGTGAGCATTTATTGTACAGCCATCTTTACTGTTTCATGGCCTATGTACTATGCATTTTCATCTTTGTAAATATTACCTAAAATAAACAGTGTTCTTGTTGCATTAGAATGGTTGCATGGTTCCCCTCTCCTTATTTTTTGAGAATTTTGACTCCTTGGAAACGCTTTGCCCTTCACAGTTGGAATTGTGCCAAAAAAATGAGACCATAGAGACAATGCAGTTTCAGAACTATACAAACATCATTTAGTCCTACGGTGGGACTCACCTAAAGGAGATGGCAAAGGAGTTGGGTTCGGCCCTCTTCCTGACAAGGAAGGCCCCGTCACGTGGGACCCTCATCAGCATGTTCTCAGCATGGCTCCTGGACAGGTTGGCGTGGTACCACCTAGGATACACAAACAGACATAGCAAGATTGGCAGGGGGTCAGCAGGTTCAATGGACGAGGCCAAGAGAAAAGCAGTAGGTAATGTAACTGAATAACTGATGTGACGTTTTTTCCTAGCCCTTCACATGATCATTCTTTGGTCACAGGAATACTGTCAGTATTAGTATTGATTGCTTGTAAATCTGAGTTAAGGTTAAGAGCATCACCTAAGTGTCCAAAATGTACATAATTAAAGAAATAGTGGTAGAAAAATACACAATCACATCTTTGAAAGGACATTTCACAACTCAAAATCCTCTCAGATCTTGTGAACACTGCTTGAGACTCACTCCTTGCTCTCGTGGGCATTGGTCTGAGGCACGGGCTCGGTCAGTTTCATCTCAAACTCGTTGCAGCGCAGCGCCACCTGCTGGTAATGATTGATGAGAGCAAAGAGCGTGTCGAACACCAGGTTGTCAGTCAGGTAGAACTTGGGACTGCCTGCCTCCTGACGAGAGTGGATACGACAGTGCTGCACCCGCCCCGAACGCCTGGAGCAGGGGAGGGAAGAGGTAGGGAAGACAGAGAGAACGAAAAGGTGGGAGACCCAGTAAGAAATAATACATACAATACAATACAAAATCCTTTACTGATCATACGGCTCCCCTGTAGTCACACTGGAAATTGCTCTGAGCATATTCACTTTATTTGAGGAGGATGGAATTCACCTTGTTAGCAAAATGTCTCCCACTGGTTTAGGGTCAAAATGCCTCCCAAGTATGAGCTCTGATGTGCTACTGAGAAACTTTATGCCATCCCCCCTTGTTGACCTTGAACACACCACCCTCTGAGCCTATCCATACATGGCATGTGAATGTAGATTGACTGATTAGCTTTGAAATAACCCCACTCAGCCAGAACCGGTACATTAGCAGACAGAAGGCTAGAGATCACACGATCTGACCGTGAGTACAACTACATTCAATCAATGAGAAAGACATTGACATTGATTGATCTACCAGTCTGTCACTTTGCAGTTTGCATGAGTAAGCCAATACCGCAGAGCAAGCACTGAGATTGACTGATTGAGATGAACAGTATACTATAGTAATGGTACCCTACAGTCCATTACTGGCAAAAAAAAAAAAAAAACATGCAGCTAAAATCTGTAGAAGCTTTTGAGTGAATGCAAAACAATGTGTGCTATACCAGAAAGACAGTGTATAGTCTCCCACAAAGGTCTCACTCTCTCGGACCAGGAAGGAGCCATCAGGAGCTCTGGTCTCCAGGCAGTACTCCGATAGCAGCTTCTCCGCTATCTGCCGCCCGTCCCGCCCTGCACCCAGCTTCCCGTGGAACCACTTCTCTGTCACATGCTGGTCCATACCGTTGGACACCTGGGAGACAGGAGGAGAGGAAAGAGGGAAGAAGAGAGGGCGATGCTGTTCAACTCATAGCTGTTTGCTTTATATTGATTTAGCTGCAGTGGCCCTACAGATAGAAAAATTCATATATCATGATATAACAATCCAAAAAATCCATTCTTAAACTGCAACACCTACTGGAAGTCATCCTGGAATGGGTCCAGGAGCGAACCTGGGGCTCAGAACCAAAATTACCCCCAATCCCCCACCATCTACAGGAAACTCTGTATGTTACATGCTGCTAGAGCACCAATTTCTATGGATTCTGAGACAACATTCAGAACTAGCCATTCTGGTCTCTATGTAGAATCTAGAGCAGGTTAGGCCTCCTCACCTCTCTGTGCTCCTCTTCATCATCGTTGCCCTGGTTACTGGAGGTCTCCTCTGAGTAGTAGATCTTACTGCTGGTCAGGACAAAGAAATGAGGGTACCACTCCTAGGGGGAGAGAGAGGGAATGGAGGGAGACAGACAAGTTATTCCCATTGGGTTGAGTTATCTGAAATATTTAAGGGATCCATGTGTTACACCAAGGAGTGGCAAGGAGGCCCAGTTTTGAGTGGTATACGTGTGCCTACGTGGTTTATGGGATCCTCCAGGAATAGGATGCCGTTTTTGATGGAGTTACTGATATCATTCTCAGAGTAGGGAGTGGAGGTGGAGACCTCCTCATAGGCACTGCCTTCTGCAAGCTTCTTATGCTGTAGGAGAAGGAGAAAGAGGAAGACAGAGAGGGGAGAGCGGCAGACAGGAAGGAATACAGACAGTCAAAATGTTCTAATATCAAAAGATTGCACCATCATCTGTCTTTGGTGAGAAAATAAAATATTTGGCACTAAAAACTCAAAAATGATATCCCACGACTCCTGGTGACGCCTGACCTTGATGAGGATCTTTC
This sequence comes from Monocentris japonica, assembly GCA_900323365.1. Lineage (NCBI taxonomy): Eukaryota > Metazoa > Chordata > Actinopteri > Trachichthyiformes > Monocentridae > Monocentris > Monocentris japonica. The sequence goes on along the minus strand of OOFE01035910.1, from coordinate 62,974 downwards.
TCTTGAGCTGGTTGGGCGAAGGCAGGCCGTCGGCTGAGATGTCCACAGCCTTGGTCAGCAGCATGTCCCCGAACACGTTTTTAAAGAGAGTGGCCATGTTCCTCTGCTGCACAATGCTACAGTGGTCTTCAATGGATAGGATGATGGGATAGCTGTGGGAGGACTACGGATTAGCTCTCACAGTTGCAATTTGACTGGGAAAGTACCACGTTCTTCATCTGTGCTCATTTTCTTCCCATGGTCTAACACTGGAATAACAAACTGCATCATTTCTGCTCTTGTATATCATTTCCATTAAACATTGTTTTGTGCACCCTCTCTTAATCTCTTTTTTCATCTTTCTCATGTACACCTAAACAAACAAAGATAAGTCTAGTCCAAGCGGGTTTAGCTCATGGAGACTCACTCTGATGTAACGAAGGCATGCTCTTTGATGGTTGTCAGGACATCACAGAACTTGATCTTCGTCGTGAGGGTGTGTCCATGGTAGATGACAGGCATTCCATCTGGACCATCCCAACAGTCCACTGGAGATAAACACATTTTATAAATCCTGGGGATAAGTCAGAGTCTTTATAGAAAGCAGTAAATGTACAGTACTGTCATGTTAGTGCTTCGGTGTCACAGATTCAGAGATGAGTTACAGGCCTTTAAACTGGGAGAACCACACGCTTACATCATTTTTATTTACTATAGCATGAGCCATGGTGTGTCTTTGACCTACTCTAAACCAGTTCTATTAATATAAACCTGTGTGACAAGGGTTTGGTAGAACACCAATAGCAGCACAGTTATGCAAGAATAAGTGTGGGTGTGTGTGTCTGTCTGTGTGTGACTAAGGGTTGAATTAATAGTGGAACTGAGGCATCAGATAACTTGGTTAGGCAGTTGAAACTCAGGTGGTGATGATTTATGACACATGGGTAAAACTGTGTGTGTGTGTGTGTGTGTGTGTGTGTGTGTGTGTGTGTGTGTGTGTGTGTGTGTGCACCTACACTCAATGCAGCGACAGCCCATCCTTAGACAGCGTGAGTAAGCCTCCAGGGACGATTCACTGGAAAACTGGTCTCCCGTCAGGTAGCTAAAAATAAGCATGCAACGTCAAAGGGTGCACACAAAAACACACAACCTGAATAGTCTTTCAAAGGATTCACACAAATTCATATACCAGGGACTGCACCACATACACACTCTTTCCATGGTGGTAGTACAAACACGGAGAAGGCTGTATCAAAAGGGTTCTCTCTCTCTTTGTTGACTCGAGTAAACACTCCTTTCTCATTCAGCCAGTCAATTCAAACTTAATCAAAGCGACATGGAAGTTTTCATTCCGCTGCTCCAATGAGTATTGTTTCACAAACAGCACAGAAGGTTATCATTTGAACTGCCTGTCACACACTTTTCAATGGGAGGAAAAATACAAGCCTAGCTCTCATTGTGAAATGTGATTGTTAAATAATGCACTTTAATCTGATGTATGAAGTCAGTTCAAAAGCCCTTCTGGCTGAAGGGTGTAGTATCAAGGGAAAGATGCCAGACTCCAATGTTCCCATGGCCTTTTAACAACTGGCTTAAATTTTGACAAAATAAAGGCTTGACAAAATGAAATGTATGCAGAAAAGTCCCGGTCTCAGGCAAAACACCTCTGTGTCTCCTTCCGTCACCCCCCTTTTCCTCCATCCATCCAACCCTCCATCCTTACGTGTTGTGCGAAGAGGATATCCAGTAGTGGGACAGGGGGTTGTTCATATCTTCAGGACACACCTGGTCCAGGGAGGAGTCCCAGATGGTGTTCTCCTTGGAGAACAGGTAGGTCAGGAACTAGACAAGAGGAACAATGAGAAGAGAGCAATGGAGGGTGTACTGGGATTATTGCATCTCGATTACTTGTCAAAGCAGTAGTGGTGGCATTTCCTGCCCCATCAGGACACGAAAATCATCCATATAGGCTGCCTGGCCCCAGCTTCCTCTTCTCTTTAGTCAATCATAGTTTTATGATGTGACTACAAAAGAAAAGAAAGAGAAAGTAAAGGAGCATCCTTTACTTTCTTCTCTTCTTCCAGAACTCACATGGCACCACAGTCAATAACCTTTTTAATCTGCATCGGAGGAGGTGCTTTAGGCTCTAGTTATGACAATGCATGTCATTTTCTGTAAACATCTCACACCCACATAGACAACATGGGGGCAGTTTTCCAGGTGTCAGCAACTCAACAGGCAAAAGAAATTGTTCTGTTACGTGAGAAAGATGCAGAAAAGAGCAGAATGAGAATCGACAGTAGGGAGAAAAAGAAAGGGGGCGAGGTGGTGAGAGTGTGTATACCTCGTCTTGGTGGAAATAAGGCTGCTCCACTTCTCTCAGGGGGTCTTTCAGGTAGCCGAACATAAACTCCTGCACCTTGTTGTTGTCTGCTGCCCACAGTTCCTGCATTCACATACATGCAAACACACATTGGCCTGTGCAAACAAAATGTGTTGACAAAATCTGAAATACACTAGATGCCCAAAGGCCCTGAGAAAGTACCTTTTGAGAGTCCAGAAGGAAGCTCTTAAAGTCCTCTAGAGAGATCCTCTGTTCTGGTCTGTCAATCAATGGTTCGCTTCAGAAAATAAATACCTATTACACAACAGAGACATTCATTGTGTGTGTGTATATGTGTGTGTTTAGTCTTGACCTACCTCTGTAGAAATGGGATCTCCATCTGAAAGAAAGATCAAAGGGGTGTTAGATCTTAAGATGTAAAGTTAATTAATCACAGCACTGACCTTTTGGTGTGTATAAAACTAGCCATCAAGATCTACACAACCATCCTGGGTGCTTAGTCATGGGTGGCACTGAGGTCATCCATTTAATGTGACCCCAGCCGGCCTGCCTCTTTATCTACGCATGTGTGAGTGCGTCCTAATGGCCTCCACCAAATGGGTTTGGTGGGTTTTTAACTGGTCTATATTGATCTGGCAGCCATTTGAGAACAGACAGATGGGGGAGGACGGGTGCCTTGGCAGGGCATCAGATGGGGAGCTGGGCGATGAAAGTGCAAGGGTGTACTGAAAAAAAAAAAAAAGTATCCATGGCTGAATGAAACCATTTCATAAACTAAACTTACATTTTTCTGAGCATCAAACATGAGACTGCGATAGAGTTGGGCAAATTGGCTGAAGGACACATCTCCATTCCTCAACTCAGAGTCCTATGAAAGAGACAAAGGTAGAGAAAGAGAGAGAGAAATGGGGCAAGAAAGAAATGGTCGTCTGATAAGAGGCTGTGATGACATCATGTTCAAACACACATCATTGGTCTGTAACAACGTCGTGTTGAAAAAGAAGTAGAATGGGAGCCAGAGTGGAAGGGGGCTGTGATGAGAGGAAGGTTGTTACCGGAAGTTTCTCTCGGAGGAACCTCATGTTGGGGACTCTGTAGTTGACCTGGCTCAGCATGCTCTTCAGATCCTTACAGGATATCCTAAACACACACACACACACACACATTTATATTAAATAAATAAATAAATAAATAAATAAAAACACAAAACATGGATATGCACGTAGAAAGACATGAGTGCAAGCACAAAGACGTACACCAGCTGGTACTTTCTAATACAAAGTGCACTGGAACTTTCAAAATGTCAATTTGAAATTTACAGGCAAGCCAAAATCATTTGGGACCCACATTTCTCTCAGTCTATGGTTAGTGGTTTTGACTTTGTTACTGCACAGCCTAAAATCTCAGCCAGAGGAGACAATACCCCAACAAAGGCTTGCCCTTTCTCTGTCTAGGAGGTAACAGACAAACATCTCTGCGCGTCTCTTCCATCCTCTCCAGTCTGTTTCCTGTGCCAGGAAGTGGTGCTGGTATGTGGCTGAGAGGTTAGTTCCTTCACTACACCTCACCAGAACACGTTCAGAGTCACCTACCAGCCTGGTCAACATAGTCTAGCTACTCAAGGCAGCAAGACATTTCAGGAGAGGAGACAGGGCATAAAATGAGGGCACTAGAGTTCACATCTTTTAACTGAGCTGACTTACTTGTCTTCTCTGTTGCGATCAACGGCATAGAACTGCTTGCGTAACCACCTAGGAATAGAGAATACAGAGAATTTATGCCATTTGCTAGACACCTTACATGACCATGAGTGCAGAACCCCAAGATTTGGATGTCATGTGAATCTATTTGTGTGTTTTTTGTTTACCTCTCGATCTGGAGCGGTGTAGGAGACTTCAGTGTGTCGGCCACCAGCCAGTTTAACCCCTTCACCCACATGGTCATCTCCTCATCAGACGTTGCTGAGGGCAAAACAACAGTTAAACAAACAACTGATTTTGTAGAATATTTTCACATTATAGCAGGCGGACTTCAATCAATCAGCAATACTCATGGCAACATCACCCGCTTTTATTTGGATAATGTATTGCAAGTTATACTTTGTCATATTTGTAAAGCCTTTGTGTGTGTGTGTTTGTGTGTACCTGCTAGGCTAAGTGCCTTAAGGCGAAATTCAGTGCCATGTAGGATGACAAAGCAGTGAGCCTGGTCTACTCGTGCCGCAGAGTCCTCCACATAGCGCTCAAAGTCCCGTGACTTCTGTCCAGGACGGATCTCCTTGATCTCTCTTATGTCAACTGGAGAGACACACACGGTAGTTAGTTAAATAGGAACAACATTTCCCTGCACAGTAGAAGATGTCCAGCTCAGCATTTTAAAGTCTCTTGGATTTTGTGAAATGTTGATGTAAAAATGTTTAGGAAGTTGCATTCTCTGTCATGGCTACACACAAGCAATGGTCTTATTGTTTACAGACCTAGGTAAACTGCATGTACAGCAATGTTTCAAGCCCCCTGACCACAGAAAGCCTTTCAGCTAGGCTGAGGCCACAACCTCAAGCCGCATCTGTATGTTTCTATCTGATATATAGAGGAGCTATAGTTTGATATGGATCTCATAGGTCATGATCAAGTTTACAGACCCTGAGCATCCTTGAGTTTGTGTTTCACCACTGACTACAACCAACACCACCAATTACTGATGTTACAAAGGGGGCATTAAGGCAGTGTCATGAGTTTGTTTGTGGTGGGACAAAGTTGGCCTGTTTGGATAAAAGCAAGAGCATGATTTAGTATGTTGACACCATGCCAAATGCTATTAACAGAGAAATCCACACACTCCCCACAGAAAAAAACGTTTTTGTGGTGAACACGTAATCCCTGGTCAAACAGTTTATGAAGATAAATCTGAAATGGCATAAGACGTGGAACAAAAAGCACACACAAGCTTTATAGCACGACCCTGAAATGACTGTTGACCAGTCAAGACCAGTTCCTCATCTGGACTGATCCCAAAAGGACAGGATAGTTTGCATTATCATTTAGATTTAGAGTGATCGATTAAGCATATAGACTGATAGATAATAGTCTCTTGGCCCATTAAGGAGCAATGATAATCTTTATGGTGTGTGTGGGCTGCAATGTACCAATGAGTGGGTTCCTATCAACTCTGTATTAGCAGTAGTTGAAGACCAAGGGTCTCTCCTGCTGCTTGCACAAATACACTTTGTTCAGCTCCTGCTCCTCTTCCTGCCCCTGAACCACACATCCTGTGCTACTCTGTCGCCTACATACCACATCTGTGCTCATATGGGTGAGCATGTTCTCTTCTCACACCCAACATTTACTCTCACAACGAGAAGATGAGCCCTCTAATCATACATCAGATCTCCGTTTACTTTACTCTGTAGATGGGGCAGCAGACTTCTGCTGAAGCGAAGCAACTTTGACAGGCTGATTTGTTAGACATCACTTTTAGCCCTTTGAGTCAAAATATTTGGAGGCTGCTTCGGACAGATGCAGGAAATAAGAGATAGCCAGAGGTGTCACCTTACCAAAGGAGAGGAGAGGAGGCATCCTGCAACACACTCCCACACTTCCTCCATTCCTCTGGCCCACTCTACCCTCCCTTCCACACCATTCCTACCACTCCCCCCTCATTGCAACTTATTGTCCTTCATCGCAGGACCTTATGCGTTACAACCTGGAGTCAGAGGCAGTGTGTTGCAGAGGAAGCGTGACACAGTTTCAGTGTGCACTTCCACCTCAGCCTTTAGCTGATCCATATCAGCTCCTTTGATGTCACGTACCATAGAGCTGGGCTGAGGACTTTCCCCTTGACAAACAACTGTGTCATCCAGCTATATGGACACTGTTCCCCCTTTTCAGCACATTGTAAATGGTCCGACTCCAACGTGGAGCTGAGGTTGTTTTCTTGTGAGGATACAATCCTTAGAAGTTTTCATAATGACCTCAACAATCTGAAAGAAGATGCTGATGGTGTATCCTGTTGGTGGCTGCTGGTTTATAAACTAGAAAACTACAAGATTGACAGTCAAGATTGTAACACAAATATGAGCGGTGCTAGCTAGAACTAACTTGAAGAGAGAGACTCTTCAAGCCCTTTACAGGAGGTATGGAAAATGCAAGTCAGACTGATGACAGTTTCCACAGAGGTGTGCTGGTATCATTACGTCACAGAATTCCAACCACATTTACAACTATTATCTAAAACAAAACAAAAAACAATCACGGAGTAGTAAACAATCACTAAGTATTTAGTATTTCCAGGATGCAATCAGCGATTTTGTTGCTGACAGGTGTTCATGGCTGCTTAAAAGTAATTTTAGAATTTTATGAATGACCTTCCTTGTGTGTTTTGGCATTCACAAGCCATCCGATTTTGGCGCCATAATAGAGACACCTCCCTTCCTGGTCTTGGATATCACCCGAGTGTCAGAGCCTCTTAGCAGTGGTCTCCAACAGTGGTCTATTGAGGCCCAAAAGTTTGCAGGTTTTCATTCCAACCAAACACTACACCAGATGATTTCACTTAATAGTACAACTTCAGCCAGAGAGGGGGAACTAATCGTTGAAATCAGTTGGGCCATAGACCATTGCACTGAGGTATTTTGGCAGACTATTGCAGAAAAGCAAGATGGAACTACACAACTTATTAGATTGTTTCTAAATATTATCACAGTCCTTTATGGTTTTATATGACCAGCGTGTGTATTAAATGCTTTAATAGGCCTAAAACCAACAGATATAAATGCCTGTGATAAGTAATAACTTCATGCACGAATGTGAGTTTGTGTACATGTATCTTAATCTATCTTTGCCACAAGGCTTTTCTGCTAACCAGTAAATCAGTGCTCATGTCCACATACTCAAGTCACACTTAGTGCTGCGCTCACACTGTGCTTTCCTTGCAGAACTAACAAAACCAGTTAGTTAACGCACAATTATGACACCTATGACTTAACACTTAAAAACGTTGACGGAAAACTTGCTGATAAATAACTGCTTTGATAAATAACAGCATGGGACAACTGGTGAGGAATAGATTTACTATTTACTATAAAGAAAATACACATATTAAGTCTAATATGAAATATTAGAGCTTTCCGTTCACGTGTTCCATAGTTCTTCATTTGGTGTTAACTTTAATTTAGATGGTTGAAATGTTACACTCAGCCAGGGTGTGATGTGTATTAAACTTTGTGTGTTGGGGATTAGTTCTTGGTTACACTGTTTTGCTGTGTGTAACTGAACGCATCACAGTAGCGTGTGAATAAGCAGAAGTCTCACCCCATATTTAAGAAACTCAGTGAACATTTACAAATTGCTCTGTCATGATGAAAATTAGCAAAATGATGTGTCACGCAAACATGATTCTCTGATTCATGTTTAAACGCTTAGTTATCCACAGAACTTACACAAGTTGAATCACGAAAAGGATGCAACTGTAGCGACTGTACATTTATAGCACACATGCAGAGTAGTTGCTCCAATGCAATTTTACATTGGATGTTTCTCAAGAGTGGCCTGTATCAAAATGGTCTATAAAATGATATACATGTGCAATCCAAAAGAGACCTTCACACTCATGTCACTTGAAAAAGACTATGAATGGACATGAATGATGTTATGTTGGCAGGAATACACTGGCCATCTTTAGATTTATGAGATGCCCTGCCCACACACCATATTTAGTAGACTAGACTCATGGTCCGACAGAACCCATGGCCCGATGGCCCGGGGCCAGTAAAAGTTTATGCAGGGCATCGTTTTCATCATTTCATCGTTTTCAAGACACATGACCGATGAAGTGCATCGTGATTTGCTGAACATGTACATATTATGTATAATAAATAACCAAAATTATGGTGAAAAAAAAAAGAAAAGAGTTATTTTCATTTTTTGGCTGCTGTGCCAGTGAAAATATACAAGGGGCCAGTGAAACTCTGATCTACTGGCCAAGTGGGCCAGTGGGGAAAAAATGTTACGTTGAACCCTGCTATGTTAAGCTGGACAAGTTATATTTAGTACCATGTCTACTGTTAATGGACATAATGCTCTTACTGTCATTGATATGGGCTAAGTACAACGGCCAAATTGTTCCCAAATGACTGCACACTTCCAGTAAAAACCCTCATATTCTGTACATTAACGAGCCGTCTAGGACGATATCACCTCAGGAGTATCAAATGGCAGTTATGAGCTTGTGTGTGTATGGAACCCTTCATGGCAGAGAAGATGACACTGTTCAGCAGAGGAGAAAAAAAAACGTAATCCTACAGTCTTTTTTTTTTTTTTTTTTGCACCTTTTGCAGCATCCGGAGCAGAGTGCAGCTGTGCACAAAGCATCCTGCTACCCAGGAGACAGATGATTAAACGACTCACTGAAGGCATGTGTGTCTTCAGTGAGACACACCGCGTTGTTGAAGACTAACCTTAGTGTAAGACTAGAGCATGTTGCCATCAGTGCCACACAAGTAGAACTTACATCTCATCACCTGCCCTAGATTGTTGTGTGAGATGTGTTTTCCCTAGTTCTGGACAACAACGGGCGTTCCTAAAATAGAGTTAGAATATGTTTTGTTCCAAAATTAGAAAAACAACTTGCTTTTACTTTTGGTCCTCATAATTGGCATTTTTGGGGGATTAAATCCTAGACCAGTGGGGGCACAAATTATGGTACTTTTTAAAAGGACAGTAAGCAATTTAAGTCCGTAATTAACAAAATGATACATTCCCAGACAGGGTCCTCTTTATTTAGAGATACTGAGTGGTGAACTTTTTTTTTCTTCCAAAATGGAAACAGGTTTTTGAGATGATGTTTAAATGTTTAAAATGCCATCCGGTCATGTACGTTTGCTTTGTTTTCATGTTTCTATTTATGAGTACATGTTAACAGACCAGTTTTTGGCACAGGTAACTTCAGATTCCAACCTGTTTTGTGTGCATCAGTGTGCGTGCGAGTGTTACTCACTCTCTCCCTCTATTTTGTCAGTGCCCCGGGTCCAGATAATTGTCCTGGTCTCCAGCTTGACTTGAAATGTCCTTCTCTCTGGCCGCTGGGACTTCTTAGAATAAAACAGCATGAGTACTGTCCCCAGCTCCAGATCTCTGTAGAGGTTGTTCATCTCTGTGTCATTCTCCATCCACGGAACAGGTCCGTTGGAAAAGAAGCTCGAGGTCCCAGCCATGTTAACTTCCCCTGTTTGTTATCCTTTTCCTTTCAGAACAATCTGCTAAGTCCAGGCCTAGACAGGGATACCTACAGGAGAAGAGGGGAGGGGGAAAACCCATGAAACAACAATTCCCTGGAGACTTCTGTTGTGTGAGCCATGTATACACATTTTAGCACCGTGAAAAAGTCGACGCTGGCAGTCAGGAGACCCATTTGCTTCAGATTGTGTTTACAGATACAAAATACACACATAAATATACATAGATGACATTCATTGAAAATACATTCTGAGGCCAAAATATATATTTGAACGTACTTGAACATGTGTTGTCAACAGTGTGTAGGAAGAAAATGCATTTCCACTGTCCAAAATCTATTTTCTAATAAATGTCATCTTCGTGTGTCAATACACTTTTTGGCAATTTGTTTTGTATATTCTGAAGCATATTTTGAACATATTTTGACGTATATGTGAAGTGTGTCTTCTACTGTAGTGTGAGGATTGCCTGATCGCTTACAGTATCTATTACGAACTTACATTGTGCCAAAATCCTCGCATACATGCTGCACTATTGGTTTAATAATAGTTTGGATGATTTTATCTTACCTTACGACACAGAACTACTATCCTACCATACATTTTAGAGGGATACTATCCAAAAACCAGCATGATGTAGGAATACTATAGCAATACCATAGTAGATAAAATATCATAAAGTAGGATAAGGTCACTATAAAAGGCCAATAGGAACCTTACAGTGTTTTTTCGTTGATGGTAGTAATGTGCTCAGAGAAATGACAGCTGCAATCTAAAAAGAGACAGCGATTCTCACGAAGGGAAACGTGTTGATAAAGCTAATTACATCAGAAAACTTTCTCTCTCTTAAAATCCACAGGTTTTACCTCTAATCCGACGGCGGGGACCCCTGTTAGGGATTTGATTCATTTTAAACCCTCGTGTACGTACCGACAGGCCTGTAATCTGCTGCGATCCATCCCAGAGGACAAGCTACAAAGTTTCCTCTGGATGGAAGAGACATCACATTATGTTGGGAATACAACTGGTGGCGAATGGTAGCAGAGTGGGATCCAGTGAAACAAGAAACGTCTGGCTATTTTCACAGCGTGGAAATGGGGCTGGTATATGAGAGCTTTTAGTCGGGCCAAAGTGAGTATCATGGCTGGTTTCACCCCTGACAAAGACCAGGTAGCAGTAGTTTTTTTTTACCCCCTTTTCGGCTTACCGTGTGGAGAAAAATCAACTGGAAAACAACACGTCGCAGGGCTGCTGTACCGCCGCAATCTCGGCCGACCGCACATCTCCAACGGCCCGACTGGTCCTATCTCCGCTCCCGTCGTCTTGTCCTTCTCCTTCCCCACTGTTTTCCGTGATTAAATCATGGCTGGGGCCTGGAAATGCGCTCCGGTCCCGACGAGAATGATCCCCTTTTCCTCTTCTCCCCTCCAGTCGTCCATAGAGAGACAGGCAGAGAGATCCGTATAGGCTACGCAAGTTTGTCTGGTCTCCAAACCAGCCCAGGCCCTTCCCCCCATCCGACCACTAGTGACAAGCTTACCAGAATGAGAAATACAACTTCCGGTCAAAACCTTCAGAATAATACTTATTATTGCTTGTTTATTATTTTATTATTACTCTCATTTTGGTGTATATTCTAGTTGTGTGCTTCTATTCTATTTCCTTTCCCCTGCTGAATCCTATTACTAGTACTGCTGCAGTGACATAATTTCCTCAAAGGAATCAATAAAGTTTCATGTATCTTATCTGAAAGGTGCAATTATGTAGGTTTGATGATTGGGAAGGCCGTGGAAGGCATTCCACTTCATCCTGGTGTTCATGAACCCACTCTTGGATTTGTTTAGCAGTGTGTATGAGGGCATTATCATCTTGGAATATGGGTTGGGTGTGCCTTGTAAAATGGCTTCATATTCCTTTGCCCATGCAGAGTAATCATTGGACAAGTGGCTGCCCACACCGTTATAGATCCATTATATATGGCAATAGACATTGTGGGCTGAAGGCCTCCTTTAGCTTTCTCCAAACATAAACCCGTCCAAATGTAGGATGGGTTTCCATTGCTCAGGGGTTTTCTGCTCCTTACACCAGGTTATGCAACTTTGTGTGTCTCCTTGGATACAATGGTTTCTGAATGGCAGCCCTGCCATAAACACTAGCTTTGTGAAGCTCCCAATGCACCGTTTTTATCGAAGCTGTGTTGCAGAAGTGTTGATTCAATTCTGTGGTCATTTTTGAGGCTGTTGTTTTGTGGAGTTTTGCAGCAATTCGTTTAAGTGGATGGGCTTCAACTTACAACTGAAGTCATGGTTTTCAAGACTACTCCTCTTTCCACATTAAATAATTATATGTTTTTTTGTGACTGATGCACCTGCAATGTACCAACTATTTGCACTCTTTGGAACTCTGTTAGTTGACTCATGTTGCTTTGAAAACTTGCATTTTAAAATGGTGATTATCCTCTTTAACAGCTTATACAACTTTGTAAGCAACTTTCCATGACTTGCCTGTGTAGCTCCCTTTGTAATTTTGATTTAGTTACTTCACAGTTAAAGTCCTTTTTCATGCAGTGTTTTTCAATATATTGTCCACCGCTGTACATTTGAGAGGGAATCAGTAGTAAATGAAATAAACAATTGTTGTCCTTTCCCAAAAGTCCTTTTTCGCAGCACATATATGTGGCTGTATACGTTAAGTCAAAATGCATACAAAATACAGACCCAGCAAAACACAAAGAGAGACTCAATCACAAGAGTCTACTGAGTATTTTTATATGACTTTTGTTGTTCTGTTTTGTTGTTTTGTACATCTGAAAATGCAATTTTTTTTTAAATAAATCACTTTTTACGCTTTTATGTTGAAAGCAAAAACCGGTATTGGTCTGTGTGTGTATGGGTGACTTGATGCAGCTCCCTCATCCGACCCCTCAAGTACAACAAAGTGCTGGTTAGATCGGCCTCTTAAAGATACAGCAACTCCACATCTACGCTACAGCGCTCAGTAATGCCTTTCCACTGTAACGAATAACGAATTACAAAGTCCCAGTTACCAATCAAAACACAAGTCGTTGCTTTTGTTATCATTCCCTCTAGATATCAGATTGATGTTGATTTATCTAAAAAGTTATTATACACAACTCCCATCACCCTGATTAGTTTTTTTTTCTGAGTTAGAACGATTCTACCTTAGATGATAAGAAGACATCAACACCTTTTTGGTGACCCTTGTCGTTTACACAGAAGCGCACAGGAAAAGCGAATTACTGCTCCCAAATACGCCACAGAGTTTGACATATATTTCAGAATAGAAGTGAATGTATTTATGTGTAATGCATCCTTGGATGAGCACGTATATTTTATATCAGTAAATATATTCAGAAATAATGTGTCCTGGGATCAGCACATATTTCAAAATAAATAATATCCTGGGAAAAGATACATATATATACTGTATATGTCCCATGTCAAATGAATTTCTGTACCATGTAACGTTATGTAAATACTAATAATAATTTCAGGCATAACATATATGAAAATGAACATTTTTGTAATATTGACACACATTTCCTCCATATATTGTAAATATATGTACATATTTATGGTTAAAGGATATAGGATTTTTCCATATTTTTTTGGTGCATGGGAGGATAATTATTTATAATGTGCAGTGATCTTAGTGAACATTTAACAAAAAGGCTGAGGTACATAGTCCAGGCTATAACAATATGATAACTTGTTTTTGTGAAAGTGTTTACAAGCACAGGTGTCCATATTTAGACAATAAGCCTATACTACTTAAATGTGTGCACACCTCACACATTATTTCCCTCACCACTCCAGCCTAAATTATGACTTGCTAGGTATGACAAATGTCAAGTAGCTGCACCACAAGACAGTTATCACCACACATGCTGCATCTTTCTATCACTGAACTAAGCCACAAGTGCCCTCATTGTTTTTAACACAAAATCAACTGTCCTATTTAACAAATGTCATGTCGTATGTGCTTTTAAAATAAGTGTTTTTTTGTCGACATCTCATCAATTTCCTACTAGAAGCGTGTGGGCCTCTAGTGGGTCCCCTTACCTCACTCCATTAAAGTCAATCAGATCATTGGGAATTGGATTGCGACCCCCGCCCCCAACTGGCCTCTGTTAATCATCTGATAGGATTATGTTTCTCTTTGTATACTTAAGGCAGCAGTTCTCTCTCTCTCTCTCTCACACACACACACACAAGCTTTCCCCCATCCCATCTGACAGCGCCAGTGCTTAGTCCTGCTGTTCTCACAGTTCATAGTTCATGGGCCCGTCACCCTAAAAGAGAAAATATGCAGAAGAAGAATAAAGCGAGGACAAAAGGACGAGGTTGATGTTTTATTCTAAAAGCTACAAAGCCCAAAACAATAAGCATTCAACCAAGCAGGAGATGTGTTAAATGATCATATGGCAACAAATATCAATGACGAAAGTCAGGCCATCAATTCACATTCAAAAATAAATTCAAAGAGGACATTTTTTGCTTACTCACAGCAGTACAAAAAAGCAACACACTGAAATGATGGACTTCTGTGATCTTTTTGGCAAAGCCCACATCCCTCTCACATTACCTTTTTCTTTTTGGAAGAACAATCTTTTATGGCGCTGACACCAAACGTAAATTGTAACAGCCATTTCAAGTAACCAAGAGGAATGTTATTTCTTGTTCTTTGAAAAATGTGAAAAGTGACACACACACACACACACACACACACACACACACAAGTTGCATATAAACATAGCAAGAGCTTTTTGTTGACAATGCATACAGCACACATTTTTATAAAACACTGAATAATAGGTACTGAAAAATGACAATAAATATGTACATCCCTGAAATAAACAGCAAAAACAAACGAAATGGAAAAAAAGACGACATTCTGTTATAATAATTATAGAAGGATAGTGCTAGGGATTCTGTTCTTCACGTTGTCATCGCTCTATCGGGCTCATTTTACAGATCGCTCACACCACATATTTCCACAAATTGAAATTCATTGTTGTATCTCTCATGTTGTTTCTCTCAGTCTCTCACACAAACACTCTGTCATTTAACTTCTTGATAAAGAGTGGAAAATCAATCATTTATCAATTCATCATTCTATTAGAATATAGAATTTTTCAATAAATCTGATGGCTTACAAATTTCAGTACAGTCATAACAGATAAAAGATAATACTAGTGTGTTCATCGTTTGATCAAGGGCAGATAACTGCAGCTACATACATACTACTGTAAATTTTGTAGTGAGATGCCCTTTGGCACCTTGATCAATTGCTTGGAATTATTTTTCTATATCCACAATCAATCTATATACACAGCACAATGTTTAATCAGCTGTCACAGCCCCAATAAAGCCTTTCCTTCCTCCCTCACACCCCTAGAGTAACCACACAGTGGAATCATTGACATAAACTACAAACCATCTCTACAATCAAAGGCATGGGTAGAAAAGGGAAAACAGTAACAAGAGCATTTAGAACTCATAGTCATCGTCGGCCATGTCGATTGCCCAGGCGAACTTCTCTCGCTGGGTTTTGTTGTAAATCTTCTCAACGGGAATGCCCCACTTCTTGCACCTGCAAAGCAGAGGAGAGGAAACGGATCAGTGAGGGAGATAAATGAAGGAGCTATTTCAGTCTCTCTAAGAAAACCTTACTCTCACAATCCCTTGTCTTCAGAGACACCTCATGTAGACTGAACTCAACCTACACTGAGATTCAAACTCAACCAAACTCAACCACAGGATCATGTTACAGGTGTCACTCGTGCAAACGAAGGACTTGCTCTCAACGTGAGTCTCTTTCCACTCTCAAACCTTCAGGTCCTTTATTTGCAGCTGTGCTACCAACTGAGCCAATTCAAAAATCACATATTGAATTATTGAAAGGATAATATTTTTACCAAAGGAATACAATTAATCGTCAAACTATATTACACCCTCCCCCCCAAACCACGGACCTTTTTCCTGCAGCGGCCATTTTGAATTTACATCACATTCAGGGTGGGAAACTACCCAGAAGAGCAAGTACAGCCCAGCTATGTCTTACTGTTGTGTACCAAGATGCACATCATACAAACGTTGAGAAAATGATCTCAAGACTCTGAAGGGATATAGGGATATCCAGGGATTCACATTGTATATTTGACCCATATAGCTAGCTACCAGAACCTAGCTTAGCTGAGTAGCTACCTAGCTAGCTTCCCTGCTAAATTCAAGCAGTCGTTTGTAGTTGTTGTTCCCAAGATTGCTAGCTACTTGGATAACTGTTAGGTCTATCTGAAGTCCTCACTTAAGTATTTAAGTAAGGCTAGTTAGCTAGCCATTTTCCCAGGTAGTTTCCCAACCTGAGTGTTCAAAACATGTTGTAGGTGCCATTTAAGCTAGCAAGGACTATAGATTCCTGTTGTAGAGATGTATTACTGGTTTTTAAACCTACTACATGTTGTGTGCTATCAATTAAGCTAATTCAACTCTATTTCAACTCTGTTACACACATGCACAAACATACAACTACAGTGTGCACCAGGTTCCCATGTACCACCCTACAAGGGGGGACCCCATCCCCTATGCCTTTTGACCGGGCAAAACACAGAGCATTCCTGTATCCATTGTGCTAGAGGAGTCGGCTCTCCATAAATAGCTGTGGGACAGGGGTTAGGGAGGGCGGACCGCTGTTCCCCTTTTTTCTATGGCCTAGCCCTCCATTCAGCCACAGACATACCCTCACATTGCCTTCCCACATGGAGGAAGGAGTGTTGTGTGGGGACGCTCCCTGGCTTCAGAAACAAACCCTATTGTTCCTCGCGCTCACACACTTTTCCTCCTTATTTTCCTTCTGCAGCCATTAGCTTTTTTGCCTCCGCTGCTCATTTTCCCACAATGCAAGAGCATTTCCTGCCTTTCTGTCACCAAGGTAGATCTGTGCCCCCCACCCACCCACACTCACACCCACACTCACAGAAAGCCAGCCTAT
>OOFE01035910.1:21869-32984 GCA_900323365.1 Monocentris japonica | reverse complement strand
AGCCTGAGCAGTAGAGGTTGGGGACATGGGGCTCTTTCGGATGGTGGCTGCAGCTCCAGGACTAGAGCAGGGAGGAGGGGAAGCCAGAGATGGCTGAAAGGGAGACGATGCTGAAGAAGGGCTAGGATGGGCAGATGGCTGACTGACTGGGGGACTAGATTTCTGGGTAGGGACTATTTCACTTATATTTTCTGTTTTGAGAGTTCCTGGGTTGATCTGCTGAGGAGCAGGGAGAGTACCAGCTGGGCCCGATGAGGACAAACTAGTGGCTATCTGGACCTGCCCAACAACTGTTCTGGCGGGCTGAGCGCTGGTCATATTAGCCCCAGAGGGCTGGGTGGAGCCTGGGGCTGGAGAGAGATGGATGTTTGTAGTGGACACTTGAATAGGCCCTACCATGGTGACTGACTGTGACATCACTGTGGTATTGGGAGCCACAGATGCACCAGGGACCTGGAAAATGGGGTTGATAAATACAGGCGTGGTGGTGATGAACTGAGGGGGCCGGGAGATGGGTGTCTGCTGTCTGACATCCTGAGGCCTAATGTTCTTGTTAGGGACAGCCACCATCGTGGAGACCATGGATGGGGTTGCCTGGGAGGTAGGAGCAGAGGTGATGGGGTTAGAGGTGACAAATACAGTGATCTGGTTGGGGGAAATGGTGCTGGATGAGGCAGGGATCTGTATGACTGAATGAACGCTGGTCACAGGCTTAGGACTGGGGCTTGGTTTAGAGCTGGCGTTAGAAATGGTACTGACAGTTGGTGCAGGACTGCTCTGACTGGAAGTGACTGGGTTGGGGCTGACACTGAGGGTGGCATTAGTGTTAGGGTTGAGGGTGGGACCAGGGATAGGTGTTGGGTTTACATTTGGAGTGGGGTTGACACTAGAACTGGGGTTTGAGTTAAGACTTTGGGTAGTACTGGGGTTCACGTTACTGTTGGGGTGTATGTTGGGAACAGGAGTAGGCTGTACGTTAGGACTGCTGGAGGGGACTGGGATAGTAGGCTTCGGTTTAGCTTCTGGTTGATTCAGAGGAGCAGTAGTTACTACTTGGCCTGACATGTCTGAGCTCTGGGAATTACTAGGGAGTGGTCTCTCTGGATCCAAAAGAGGCTTAGGGCTCTCCTTCCCCACAATGTCCCTGGCAGAACTCTGTGTAGGCCGAAGAGGCATGCTGCGGGTATTTGCGTTATCCAACAACTGGTTGAGGGAGGTTGGAGCCTCCCTTAGAGCAGGTAAGGGCTCAGGGTCCTGCAGTGGTGCTGGGTGTGTGGCCTGCCTCTCCACTGCCCCAACCTGCAGTTCCAAACCAGGTTTAGCCTCCTGAGGTGTGAGAACACGGGGACTAGCCATTCGGGGAGCTGATAACTCCCTCAAAGGCTGGGGCTGGGGTTGGGGCTGAGGCATCTGTCGCTGCTCCGCTGCAATCATTCCCTGAACTTCCCTGATTCCCTCAGCAGGGTTAGCCTGCATGCCATGGAAAGGGCTCTGGGTCTGCTGTGCCTCCATGCCCACACTCACTTGTGAGGGCACAGATACTGGACTAGGGGGTACTGAAGGGGGGCTTAGCATCATGGTTGGCCCCTGAGGGTTGACAATCTGCTGCTGATGGGGAGGGCAGTTGAGGGCTATCTTTGTTCCCTTCTGCCTTCCTGGACTTGGAGTGGCTGACTTGCGGCTAGAGGCTGGACTGGATTTTCGACTGTTGCTGGGACTTGCTCTCTTACCCTGCCCTCCAGACTGCTTGTCCTGTTTACCACCTGCAGCTCCACTGCCAGTGGAGAAAGGCTGCTGACCGTTAGTGTTTCCACCACCACTGCCATTGTTGTTGTTGCCTGGTAGAGTTAAGCTTGGAGGGGCCTGCCCTATGGCTTTCAGAGTTGTGGGGTTAAGACCCTGCTGGTCAAAACCCCTGTTCAGGTTGGGCTGCCTGGGAGGCAGAGGAATGTTGATTTTGGGAGGGAACAGCCCGGCAATGGAGGCATTTAGCCTCTCAGGGGAGAGGTTTATCTCTGAGGGTTCAGTGCTGGGTGGACGATTAGTTGGAGTGAGTGGGTGGTGGTATGGCCTAGGGCTGGCTCGGTTAGGAGTTTTGGGTCTGGAGCTCTGGGAGGTGGTGGGGACATTGGGGAAATGAAGGCCAGGTATGGGGCCTCCTTGTTGAGGCTGATTGGGCAGCTGCTGCTGGGGACTGGCTCCAGGGTGCTGGGGCATGGGTGATGGACCAGGGCCCTGCTTCATCATGTGGGTGTTGGAGGCCTGATTGGCCATTATTTGTTGGGCCCCATTTCCAGGTTGCACCCCCATTTCCGGGCCTCCAGGCCGATCCTGCATGGTGTGGGCCCCTCCAGGGGCCTCTTCAGGTCCTGTGCCCTGGGAACCCTGCCCTGCATCAGGATGGGACATTCTCCGTGTAGCTCCAGTAAGCTAGTAACAAAGAATATAAATTATGTACAGTATACCCCAAAGAAAGTGCATGTCATTGCATTCACAAGTAAAAATGACGACTCATAAGAAGTGATCTTAAGAAGCACTGGGCCTCACCTGTGGGTTGACCATGAGGGGCATCCCTCTGACTTTGTCAGGTGAGGGTGCTACTCCTCCATGCCCCTGAAGGCTGATCATAACAGGCATGCTGCCTTGCTGGGAGACAGGCAGCCTCTGTGCCTCTGATGGGTTGACCATGCCCCTAGGGGGGAGTTGCCCTCCTGGAGGGATGGACATGCGGTTCTTAGCCTGCTCCTGCTGCATCTTCAGCATCATCATCATCTGCTGCTGTAAAATATAATATCATGGGCACAAACATGAGTATTATTAGGAAAATGGGAAAGTATTTTGTAAGCTACAAAACAGCCACAGTGTCAGTATTGGAAGTTAGCAATGTCACCTGTTGTTGCTGTTGCAGGTGTGGTTGCTGAGCTTGCTGCTGCTGTTGTTGTTGTTGTTGTTGTTGTTGCAGCTGATGAGGGTGCATCTGAGGCTGGCCTTGCCCTGGAGTCTGAGGTCCTGTCATCCCCTGCTGCCCTTGAGAATTCTGCAGCCCTTGCATCTGCATCTGTTGCATCTGCTGAATCTGTTGTTGCTGTTGTAATTGTTGCTGCTGCTGCATTTGTTGCTGCTGCATTTGTTGCTGTTGCATTTGTTGCTGTTGCATTTGTTGCTGCTGCTGCTGCATTTGCTGTTGCTGCATCTGCTGTTGTTGCATGTGCTGCATTTGTTGTTGTTGTTGCTGCTGCTGCTGATGTTGCTGTTGCATGAACTGCATTGGTACCTGCTGCAATACTCTCTGGTCTCCAGGTTGGCCAGGGAAGCCTAGGGCAAGAGTAAGAGTGCCACAGACGTTCACATAAGAATTTCTAAACCAAAACAGTAGAAAATACTAGAAAATAGTTACTACTCGCGAATCAGCAACTGAATGAAGTTCAATACAACTGTCCAAATGTATTAATTATCATCATTCACCCGCAGGCCTATTGGCAAAATCAGGGAGCTTGGGGCCTGAGTTGTCTAAGCCCAAACTCTGTTCTCCACCCAGACCTGGCAGTTCAGAATCCTCCAGACCAGCAGCCACATCTAGACCCCTGTGGAAGGGAGGTGCAATAGGATATAATTGACCAAGAATTCATCATAACAACAGTAATGCAGGATAATCCAATTGCTATTGCCAAAATGGCAAGACCTAAAGTAAACCATAATAAATACAAATCATTACCCAAGTCCCTCTACTTGCTGTTGTCCCTCTCCTGCTTTAGGCTTCTTCTTTCGTGGCGGCTTCTTTTTCTTGGGTTTGGTCTGGTTGTTGCCCCCTGCTCCCTGCTTTCCTCCTGGCCCAAACTGGCTGGCTGAGATATCACTCTGGAGCAGGTTGACCAGAAGTGGGCTCGTCAGTGTTACATCCTTGTTGACAGGAAAGGCGCCTGGCTGTCCACAGGGTCCCCCAATCGGCATCTGACCAGGGAACCCGGAATTGAAGTTCATGCCATGACCTGCAAAGTGGCCATTGCCCACCTGCATGTGCTGAGGGCCCCCTATCATGCCTTGCTGCTGCTGCGCCTGCATATCAGGGATCATCTGTTGGACTCCCATGTCCCCTGTCCCACCACTGGGGTCTCCCAAAGGATGTGGGTGTTGTTGAGCTGCCTGTTGTTGCTGTTGTTGCAACATGGCTTGTTGCTGCTGTTTCTGCTGCTGCTGTAGCTGCTGCTGTTGTAACTGTTGTTGGACCAGAGGATGACCAGCAGGGAGCCTCATCTGCTGTCCGTGCATGCCCATAGCTTGGTTAGGATTCCCAGCCATGGGAACCTGCTGGGGCTGCTGTTGGCTCATTTGTTGATGTTGTTGTTGTTGTTGTTGTTGCTGCTGTAGTTGTTGCTGCTGTAACTGGTGCTGTTGCTGCTGTTGTAACTGCTGTTGCTGGAGTTGAGCAATTTGTTGCTGCTGTTGTGGGGTCATCTGCTGCTGCTGCTGCGGGCCGACCTGTGCCTGGAACTGAACCATGTTACCTGGTACGTTTGGAGAAGGGCCACGCATCATCTGGCCTGGCATGATCCCAGCTGGAACTTTCCCCCCAAATGCCTGCTTGTTGCCTTGCATCTGGTTAGCAACCATTTGTTCCATCATGGAGTTTTGTTGCTGCTGCTGCTGCTGTTGTTGTTGTTGTAGTAGCATGGCCTGGTGCCCTTGGCCTCCAACCATCTGACCCTGCCCATGCATCACCCCCTGGCCTTGTTGAGGAATCATCTGCTTGGGTGGGGTCATCCCTCCTCTCTGCCCTTGACTGAGGGGCCTGGAGAGGATAGTCTGACCTCCACCCTGGCCTTGAACCATCTGGCTGGGGGAGGAGGACACGGGCTGGGCCTGATGCTGGAGGCCCATTATCTGGGTCTGGAGGCCAGGCTGGGGCTGGCCCATACTAGGCCCAGCAGTTGTACCAGGGGGCTGACCTGCCATGCCACTTTGGACACCCATAACATTGGGTTGGGCATGAGGTGGACCCTGCAGTGTATTTGGAGTAGAGGCCGATGGCTGAGCTCCTGATGCAAAAATGACAGGAGAACATTTTTACCAAGTTAGCATGCCAAGAAAAATGTGGTGTACAACGCAGAATACTAATTTTCTTTCTACTATATCATTATATTATCACAAATATTTTTTTATGTATTTGACTTATTTTCTCTTGCAATGGTGAATATAATTCTAATACAGAGGAAATACCGTTTTGTATTACTTAGTACAGGTTTATTACACGGTATACAGACAGATAACTGGGATCATAGCCATCCAGCCCATGCTCATCCCACACTTATTGCCCCCGCCACCACTACATATTGCTCATTTCCCCCCATCCATTGTGAGAAGTACCACTGGATCATCAATATGTGATAGACATTTTACCTGTGTGAGTCATCGCTTGGCTGCTCTGAAGCTGCTGACTGGCTCCTCCACCAGGGGTTCCTGGAGTACTGGCACTCACCTGACCCTGGACAAAGTTCTGGTTTCCTGGCATGTTTGGAAAGCCCATGGGACGCTTAGGCATGCCTGTAATCAGTATTCATTCAAATAGTTATGTCGTACAGACAACAAAATGCAGTATTTTCGGAACATAGTAAACCTTTTTACACAATTCCCAACGCAAAAGCTACCTTTTATGTCTGCATTTGTGTTTGGGGAGAAGGGGTAACATACCTGGATGCACTTGGGCCCCTGGCTGTCCATGCTGGGGCATTCCCATGAATCCTTGCTGCATGTTTCCCTGTTGTCCAAGGGCTGCTCTTCCTGGTGAGCCAACACCCTGGGGGAAACCCTGTGGTGTTGTAGGTCTCTGGGCCATCATGGGAGGAGTACCAGGTGAACTCTGCTGGAAAGGAGATGAGGAGGAACCAGGGGACTTGGCAGTAAGGTTGCCCTGCGGTCCAGAGGTTGGTGGAAGGGGTGGAGGGGGTCTGGGTGGTCCTGCTACACCACCAGGCCCAGCCTGAGGGCCTTTAGGCTGAGGGGCTGCAAACTGGCCCATACCTGCCTGCTGCTGTAATTGTCCCTGACCCATGGCATTGAATACCTGTCCAGCCTGCTGGCTGCCAAATGGGTAAGGGGGTGGAGGGTGGCTGGGAGTCTGAACTGTAGCAAGGGAAGGTGGGCGTTGACCCATTTGGGCTTGGGGTGGGGGCTTCCTCCAGGCAGGGCCTCCTTGGGCTGCTGGAGGCTGGAGGACCCCAGAGGGCAGTTGGTTCCAGCCAGGAGGCACAGCCATCTGGCCTGATGGGTTGAATGGTGCTCTGGGTCCGAGCTGGGAGAGCTGAGCTTGCTGCTGGGCCTGTTGCTGTTGATGATGCTGTTGTTGGAGCTGCTGCAGTGTGGCAGGATTGAGCTGTCTCCCGGCCTGCAGAGCCTGTATGTGATGGGCAGCCTGGGGGGGCATGGGGCCCGAGCCATGTGGGCCAGCCTGTTGGTGCTGGAGTTGTTGTTGTTGCTGCTGAACTGACATACCTGGCATCATTGGGTCCATCACATCTGGGGAGCAAGATGCAGTTTTTTGTTACTTAACTATCCAAGTAAGATCATATTCAAAATAACCACCTAGGTCTAATATGAGAAGAAATAAATGACCCAACGACCCAAACCTGTCTGTGAAGATGGTCTCGGAACTCGGGGGTGCATCTGTCCACTGCTGCCTGGGACCATAGCCTGACCTGCCATGCTAGGACCAGGGGGAACCATCGATGGGTTGGCCATTCTCACCCCTCCTAATGGAAATATGTACCTTTTATCAATATGTGTAAAAAGTCATATATCCTATATATATCTCATATTCACATATGTCACATTCCAAAACAGTAGGAACTATTTCAAACTGAGCCAGTACATTTCTTAGGACAAGATGTACTGGCTAGTAAGCACATCATTTTACTTGGCAAAATAGTGCTGAAAATGACTCAACTTTGTGAGTCAGTTGTGAGCATTGTCTTGTGTCTATGATTTGCATTTGGTAAATTTTTGGGGGCAATATTACTGAACTATGAAATACATAGTTCATAAGCACTCAATTTATACCACTAAGATTTGTTTTACTTCAAATCATAATATACCACACATCCCACATTTATTTTCCACAGCTGGGAACTTGCAGCAGGCTTTACAGAAGAAGATGGTGCAGTGTTGCCCACTCTCTGTCCACAACCAGTCTATCTTAAACCCTTCGACTGTTTTTTTACTATATTGGAGTGGTTTCAGAGGGGTCCAAATTTTTTACTGCTTCAAGCTGGGTACTTAGTTGTTTTATGATCAAAAACAGCATCGATTTTCTCATCCAGAACACACTGTAAAGAATCCCCTGGTCATAGGCTCCCATGACTCATCTATGGTGGTTCATGGGGGACAGTAGTCACATATATTCATGCGTGCATAGTTGATGACTCAATGAATAAAATGTGAACAGGGTGAAATTCAAAAAAGGATACTCCTAATTATTGGGGCTGGCTATAATCTACTTAAAAGAACTAAGCATGCATTACGGTTTATATTACACTCTATCCATTCACTCATGTTAGAAATTTACACAAGATAATCTATAAAAGTTTACTTGCATGCAATATATACTGTCTCAAACTGTCAAAACAAAAACACAAAATATTCACCTTATTATCCAAATCCGATCACCGTTTCAGCCAGTTTAATCATTTCAGTTTACAGATACATGACTAAGTTTAACTCATTCAGTAAACCCATAGTAAGCGTCATACCTGGACCAGGCTGCCCTGGAAAGCCCACATCCATTCTCATCTGGCCAGGTGCTCCAATTGGTCCATTCACTCTGACCTCTTGTCCTCTATTTGGTCCCATGGCCACATTGATGGCCCCTTCCCCTGAGCACAACGGACATCAACGACAACAATTATTAGAAGAGGTCAAGTTTGAATCCTCCACTTCAAGTGCCAAAGACAATACACAGACTCCTGTCTCCCATTTTGAAAAGACAAAGATTTTGAGCTTCCCCAAGGCTATGCCATACCCTCTATCTGCACAGAGAGAATCCCCAGGTCTCTGAGCTGCTGTTGGTTGTTCTGGGCCAACAGTCTGAGCCGCTCAGCAGCATCCCGGGGAATGTTAAATGTAACGCGTACACTGTTCCATGGCTCCACACGCTGTGGCTGCAACTTCTCTGAGTCTAAGAGAGGGAAAATGGATTTTGTTTCCAAAGAATGGAAAGAAAATGGAAAAAAACAAGAGGAAGTCATTATTAGCCATAAAGGACCATGCAAGATGAAAGTAAAAGAATTGTGGTTGGGATGTAGAAGCCCATAGAAATAGGGGCATGTTTCAAATGTATACCTGTTCAAATTGAGCAGAGACCAAATGTAGTCTGTGAAAATCTCCCTATATTAACATTAGGGAGCTGCTCAGTGGCCAATAGTAGACTGTGATTGTACTGGGCAGCTCCCATTTGTGAAGGTTTGAAACTGTGTGGATGTGAAGTAGAGTGTTGCTGAAAAAAAGCCTGTGTGATCAGTTGTCTTTCCCTTCATAATTAAGTGTTAAATTAAATGAAAAAAATAAAACTTACCCAAATCAAGCATGTCTGGTATCCCACTAAGGATAGTGTCAAGTTTTTCTGGAAAGTCCTCATCCTCCATGTTTCCATGAAAAGAAACAAAAATTGTAAAATCTTCACCTTCCCCACTACTTTCTTCTTCACCATCGTGCTTGTCAACTTTCTTCTCTTGTGTTATTCTGCTTCCATGGCAACCATCAGCATCATCTCCTGCCCCAGAGTCCTTGTCGGAATCATTATCAGCTTCCAGGAATTCTGTCCCCTGGGACAGTTGAGGTGGGGTATGTGGATGTGCCATCCTCCCCTCTTACTAGGAGTGGCCTGGCCAAAGTTTGAACTGTTTAGGCTGCAATACCAGGAGAGAGAGAGAAAGAGATCATTGCTATAGACCATACACAATATGCAAGAAGATATGACACGGTAAAATGGGCATAAACATTATTTGCCATGGAAGATGAAGCCTGTGACATAGAGCTAGGAGGCTTCTCAGTCTGCAGGAATGTTAACAGAAATTTAGTCCAATATCCAAAGCTTCGATTGAGACAAATAAAACGAAAATGAATTCCTTGTACTCTGATGAATCCGACTATGACCAGTAGGTTTACTCACAAAGTACAGCTACCGCTGCAATAACAACACTACTGCTCACAGTGACATCACCTGGTAACTTATATTACGTTAGCAGAGGTCGAGTAATTTTAAAGCTTTGGCTAGATTATGGGTGGACAGACGATTCAACCAATAAGGATATTCTTAACATTATATATAATGTGCTCAGAAATGTCTAATGTACATTATGTATACCCGTTAGCTTGCAGCTGACTAGTTCATGTATCGGCCAGCAACACGGGCCTTGGCGTCAACGTAACGTAATGCTAACATTAAGCCATACAAAATCGGCAAGGGAGAAACAAATGTTAACTTTATCCCATGACATTAAACAATTTCACGCAGACTATAATATTACCTAGAAAACTATAGACCCGACTAAATGTGTTTCTAGCTGACATGGCACTATGAAAAAAGGACAATATCAATTTCAAGGCGGGTCTTTGCTGGCTACTCAAAAAGCTACGGTTAGCAAGCTACAAAACGTTAGCTGGCTAGGTAGGACTGCAGTTGATTCATCATGAATGCATTGAAAACTGCAGAGCCTGTTAGCTAGCCAATTGGCTAGCTTGCGATTCTTGAACTAGCTAGCTATCGTCAACAATAAATTACACACAAGCAACGCTAAAGCCTTACCAAACATATTCATCTGAATATAAGTGTAACCATTCGATATCTGCTAGCTAGATTAGCTAACAAAACATGAATCACTAGGGAGCAACGGCGTCAAGCCAGTCAGAATGAAAAAAACAGCACGTCCGGTTTTAATTTTCAAAATAAAATAAAGCTTCTCCATAACCTCAGGTTGCAAGTAATACGAAGTACTTAAGTAAAAATACAGAATACATTTAAGGATGAAAATGAAAAAAAGAAATACAATTTCTCCTTTCTCCCAAAATTCCTTTGAATTGCATATTCATATAGGGCTGTCAAAAAATCACTGACAGACTGAAACACCAAGCCCAGTTAAAACTTACTATTGTATATATAATAACGGTTATTAAGATACCAGCATATGACAACTTGGTTCCTAGCTAGGGTTTCCTAGGTTCCTAGGCTTTTTTTTTCTTTACCTTAGTAACCCTGCTGTCATAGAGGGGCAAGAAACATCAGAATAATATTCCCTAATCTCTGTCCAAACTCTTATCATGCAGTAGTTCCTTTGATATATTTTAATAATATTTAAAATAGGCTATAGGTCCATCCCATGTGAGGGATAAAATAAAGACAAGAATTCTTCAACCTTGTGTGCAAACATTTTATTTCTTGGGTTTGAACAGTGTTGAATTTTATTTAAAATTACACACAAATTAAATAATTAATAATGCACATGATATGTAGTCAAACTTTAGGTGCTGTGCAAACAGGTGCCTTAAGACACAATCCTCTACAGTAAAGTCTACAAGCATTACCAAACAGTCATAGTGCACTAGAAACCAAAAACTGAGACAAATACATTATGGGCATATTGTTTGTTCAGTCAGCATTGGCAATTCTGGACTTCTCTAGAACTCTTTCTATTGCTTTACTAAAGCTGTAGGTACGTTTTTCAATGTACTAAGATAAAATTATTATAAGTTCACCCAAAATTAAATGAGATGCAGCCATTTCTCAGTTGTCCCAAATAAATGCATTTTGTGTACAGTAGAAATGATGTATATAGACTAACAAATGTTCATAAAAAAAAAAAAACTTCAATGATGGCTTGAGTATAATTTAACAATCAGTACTTGAACCTGCAGATTATTCCATCCTAAAAACAAGTATCCTCATTTTAAAAAAAGTCCACAAGCTTTGAAGAGAGCAAAATCATGCAACACCGCATCTTAAATAAAAAATGTGTTTAATTATGTTTAAATAAATGTATCCTACTATTAACATTTAACACCTGAAACTGAAGAAAACCCTCATTAATTTGAGGAAAGTAATTGAGACATATAGGTCCTACCATATTT
>OOFE01035910.1:8589-21849 GCA_900323365.1 Monocentris japonica | reverse complement strand
TCCTACCATATTTCCTTTGCGTAATAATGTGTACGTATTAACATGGTCCCAAGGAAGCTATTGATTGCTCGCAACAGGTTAAAACATCAGCAGTTGTACCAAACAACATCTAAGTACAGTCACACAGCATGTAAAAGCGTGAGAGTAAATGGTTAAGCTTCTGTGTTCAGTTTAGGATAGCTTAGTTTGCGTGTGTCAATGCATGGCCAAACTACTGGTTTAACCGTTCTAACTACTATTACCTTTTTTACCTTTCCATGTAATCTTATGTGCTATTTGGAATGATGGTAAAATGCAGGGGAAACCTGAAAAGCAGACAGATGGGTTGGGAGCATTAAGGACTATACACATGTAATTGGCAGCTTCCTGGTATAACATCTTTACTTCTGTCATATCTACCTGCTGCTGCAAATTAGGTGCATGAATTGAGCATACTGTAGCGCCAAAATGGACTGTTGACGGATTTAAAACACTGTCAGAATTCAGTGTATATTCAGAGTGTCACCCCCTTGAAAAGTCACACTTGAGGAGATACATCAGTGTTCCAGTGCAAGAGCTAGCTGCCACTCCACACAGTGAGAATACCTTCCTCAAAGCCTATTAATGAAAGATAACCAGAGGGTTTCCCAGTGGAAGCAGGTGACTGAAAATAATTTGACATTTCTTCTCATATTCACCATATAAACCCACTACTAAAATCTTTAAGATTCATTGCCTTCATTGAGCTGGGATGCCATTTTTCTTAAGACAGAGCATCAGATCTGAGTCATGAATGCACCTTGCAATTTAATTCATTGCTCTATTTCATATAACCCTCTTATTAACTCTCTACCTACTAAAGCAGCTGAATTACTCTAACCCTTCTTTACTGTCCACCCACCATCCTTCATGGGGGTGGGGGGGGTTAGGGCATGTTCATGGACATAGTGAGGGCTGAGGCATCAGCACTGCGGGGGTCCTTCACCCCAATGATGAGGTCATTGGTTCTCCTGGTGCCCTCCACCAATGAGAGAACATCTCTCCTCTCAACCTTGTGACCTTTGGCCTGCAGCAGCACCACATCTTCCTCTAGAAACTCAGCTGGGAGAGGGAGGCACAGTAGGAGAGCGGTAGAGAGGTTGAGGTTAGTGGTAAGAATGAACAAGGAATAATGGATGTCAGGTATTAAAATGAAATCTGTATCTGGACATCTTATTGAATATGGAAAAACGCACGTTAACGCAAGGTGTAAATGCACACAGTGCACACTGCAATTGGATTGTGATCGGATCTGTCAGACCACTTCCGGAGGCGTTCTGGCTCACGTTATGATCAGATCTTAGCCAGAGTCAGAAATTGACGGTTCTTGTCCCTGGAGTAACCAAGAAACTCACAACAACTTGTCAGCATTTCTGTTGCCTCCTTTTTGAATCAAGGGAGAGGAAAGCACCATAATGTCTGGTGACCCTACACCTGCCATGTTTGTTTTTGTTGACAATAGAGGGACTTGCCACTTCCTCACCTACTCGCCTGCTTTGCATAGTGTGCACAAAAAACTAGATCCGATTACAGACAGAATGCAGACAACAAGAACGTATATAAATACCAAGTGTATATGCAAGGGTGTTATCAGAATATCCACTATCCTGATAGCACATCCGCATGCAGGCGGCACTTACCAGGATGTGCACAAGGTCTAAAAATGAATCTACCAGGTTTTTGAACAGGTAAAACTTCAGACATCACAATATATTTGGAACAAACTAGACAATAAGTAGATCTGAAGGAAATACTCACCGTCCACTAGAAGGGTGTTGGGCTGCAGCTGTGGGTGGAGTCTGCCATACACTAAACTGTCACTCAAATTTTTACGGGAAGAGAGAACATTTAACAGCACCTGTGAGATACCAGAATACAGAATAAGAGATATATAATAATAACACATTTGAAATCAAGAGTCAAGATATTCATTTCTTTCAAAACTAAAATGCATTTCTACAAAGATGTACTTTCATTCAGCTAAAAAAAACCAACAACAATTTAATTCATTCTTTCATTCGGTAAATCACCTGTGTGATGCCACTGAGGGCTCTCTCTCCATTGGAGGAACCCAGGGCCACATATGTGCCACACAGCCCCAGGGCAGGCCTCACTGCTGTGGGCATTAGGAACGACATGGGCCTCTTCCCAGGCTGGAGGCTGTTATGCTACAGATTTAGAAAACATAAATCATGAGGTCCACAAAGGTACAACAAGTTCATTGATTTTCATTAAATCACAAACTGAGATCCATCATGCTCTTAAATCCTAAACCTGCACTCTGTAACAGACACGTCTGAGATGAGTGAAGCTGTTACAAAAAAGATTTCTCCACCTCCACTCCAACATAAACATACAAACAGTTATCTCTCGCTGCCTCTTGGGGCCGCCAACAACTAAATTACATAAAGTTACATAATACAGGTTTAACTATCTAAACTATCTAAAATTACAGAACAAAAGCAGAGAAACAAGTGAAAGGTACAATTACTGGGTTAGGTGTGGTGGAGTTCTGTGTTTTATTAGGCCAGGAGAAGTCCAGGATCTGGCTATTCAAAAGAATTCCTGAAGGAGTTACTATCCCACTGCCAAATGGTTTGTTTAGGGAGCTAGAAAAAAACAATACAAAGGGGATTTTAATGAAGATGTTCCAGTAATTTCAATCCACTCTCAGCAGTCATTAAATAGACTGTGCTAAAGCAAAATATCATGGCATACCTCATGACTGATACAATGACGTCATCTGGCCCCATGACCATGACCTGGGAAGCCACTGCGCCCTCCTCTAAGGTAAATGATGGCGTGTAATGACTTGCAGGAAATGCCTGAGAATCATTGATCATCTGGCGAAGTAGGGAGGCCTGTGACTTACTGGGAGATGGGAAAAACAAACTCAATTATTTAGGATGGGTTTACACATTGTACATTTCAAGATAACAGGAGAAAACCTACCTTAGCATCTGAGCGACTACCTCTGAGACAGAAGTTTCATACATGGGGTCTCCCAGCCCACTAGCCAGGGCCAGAGCTATCTTCACAGACTGGGAGAGCAAACACAAAATGACCATCAAAGTTAATACCACATGGATTGCTACAGTTTGAACAAAGACAGGTAGTTCGTATACCATGCATACTGTATAATGGTGAAGCAGTTAGTATACTACCTCTGCAATCCAGTGGTAGGTGCTGTTCCTGGGCACCTGGCTGGTGATGTTGAAGCCCTCCAGGATGTTGAGAGCAGAGATCAGGGCAACACCTGCATGTGGGGCTGGGGCCGACATCACATGGTGTCCTACACAACAAGCCAGAAAGGAATAGGATACAGCAAAGAAAAATAGAATATGAATGGAGCGAATAAGGGGTACTGACAGCATATATACTGAATGTGCAAAATGTGCGTGGTACTTAGGCCATACATATGTGCAGAAACTGTCTAGGCCCAGACGTGCACTATAATAACTAGTCACCTTATGAAAATATTAAATTTACACTTAAATAAATAACTTATGTACAGGGATGCAGATTTGCAATATGTGCATTACTTGTTGTCTGGCTTATCAAAAAACATTTGATGGAGGTACGACATATAGAAAGATGGAGGAATGTTTCAGCTAATGTTTCAGGACTCAAAAGAAACAAAGTGTACCCTGATAGGTGGTCTCTGCTGGCTGCTGTAAGACTGTGCTGTAGTTTCCAAAGTCATCTTCAGACAGTATTCCCCCTCTTGCTTGCACCTATAAAAATGGATGGCATGTTTGAATTTAAAGCTGTTGACCAGTCACTGTCTTTCTCATTTCAAGGTAGCCATCACCCAAAACAGAGCATGTATCAAAATGAAAAGCAGGACTCTGGTTTTAGGGCTGAGCGAGGGTGGTGCTGGAATTCAACACCCATCTATATAGTAGTCTCTGAATGATCGAAGCACATGTGCATGAGTGAACCGTTTGCACTTCTCAATGGCTGAGGGGCATTTATGACACAGAAAGCCATACAAAATGGAGAGCCAAAAAAAACATAAAAAACAAAACTTGTTTACATACTGGATTTGGATCATAACAATGGTTAACCGTTCAGGACAGGTCGCTAGTGGTAATTACGTAATTAAGTAGGTGAATTGGGATTTTTTTTATAGACCCTCATCTATCCCACTTGACCTTCTGAAAATTGCCAAAGCTGAAAATAATCTTTTCCCATTGTGGTACATACTACTGCCAAAAGTTTACCAAAAAGCCTAGGTGAAAAGTGTAGCAGGGACTTGATGTTTGAGATATTAAGAGTTTCGCAAAGCAGGCTATGCGGTATTCATGAGAAAAAGCCATGCTTCCTTACTGCAGCCACCATTTCCTGCGTCAGGTTTCCGCTGTAAAAGTCTGCTATCCCATTAGCTGCGACAGAATCCAAGATGGTTGCCAAATCGAGACGTCTGGTGAACAACCCGGAGAGGGGAGGCTGGCCGTTGGGGAGGAACAAATCCCGGAACTGATCCGACATGTTCTGGTCCTTAACTTTAGCTAAAGCTTCAGCTAGGGAGAAGCAGGCAGTACAGAGGAGAGATCACTCCCTGGCATATACAAACCTTCCCAATGTTTTTGAATGAACAAGCAAACTGTGTGGTTAATAAGTCTGTCAAACGTCTTAAAACCACTATATCATGAGTCATTCAGAAGCAATACCGATGCTGGGATATAATGCGGGAACAGTGAGAAGGACATTCACTTGATTAGTGCTAAATTACACTGTATTTACCTAGGTCATGAGTGATGTTAAACCCATTTCTGGCCACATCTGCTGCCATGGTAACCACATCTTTCCACTGCATTCTGAGAAATATAAAAGGTCATATAAGTTTAGTGTGGCTTATAAATCTTTACAACTTGTGAATATATTCTAACCGTATCACTTTCATGTGAGTAAGTTAATAATCCATAGTGATTTAGCATAACACTCATGCTTACATCCTCTTTCAGGAATTAGAACCAAGCTGATTATACAGCATCACAGTAATTGCAGCCTGACACTGACCAGGAGAAGAAACAAACATTGTGTTGTCCTTGAACACAGCTGGTGATAACTTCACTGGGAATGGGTATACACTCCTTTAGTTGTGAACACCAAGGCCAGCACAGTCTCTGGTTGAGATGACACCACAACCACAAGCTGTCTTTTCTAATCTGATTCTCTAGGACTAAGATAAATGCAGTGGCAGCTCTGCAGACTGATCAGTGCCCATGCTGTGGGATTAAAATGTCTGTGCCAATGTTTACTGCACTTTTCTAACAGAACTAGATAAAATGGGGAAGGCGGAAGGAATCATAATATAATAATAGTTTTATTTATAAAAGGGCTTTTAACAAACAAATTGTCATAAAGTTGTTTATAGGACACAAAAGGATACACAGGAAAGAAGGACAGAATGCAGATAATACAGAAGTCAGTGAGACTGTAGTAATCATAGTATGAGGAAAAATAGATAAAAAGAACTTTAATGGTTACAGTACCTGCCATAGAGCTGGTGGGCCTGATGCATCCCACTGAGCATGCCTGGTACTCCAACTAGCAGGCCAGGCTGAAATGCAACAGCAAGAATAGCATGCCACATCACCCACAATTCAGAATGACAGTAATATTTTCTCCTGTTCTCTGACTCAACAGGAATATGTTAAAAACATTGCCTTACCTTGAGGTCAAGGTTTGCCTGCAGCATCTCCTCATGGAGAGCAGATGGTGCCGTCTCTCTAAAGTCAATTACCCTGGTCTCATTCTTACGGATGTCATGCACCAACATAACTCCACCACTGTGGAAAACGACAACAAAGCTCTATGTTAGCTTATTCATATTTATCCATATTTTTAAGAACCTGGGGGCAGTCCTGCTGAGAACAGATGAATGTGTTCCTATCACTCACCCTCCGATGCCAGAGGTGTGAGGGTGGATGATGCCCAGACAGAGGGCAGCGGTGATGGCAGCGTCCACACTGGAGCCCTGCTTTCCCAGAACGCCAAAGCCAAGAGATGTACACTGGGCCACATCAGTTACCACCGCTCCCTGGTTAAAGACCTTGAAACAGGAGAACGAGGAAGGAGGAAATCATTCATGCATCTGAATCGAGGTGTGGCAGTGTGTGTGGGAGAGATACTCGAGACAGCCAAGAGGTGCAGGAGGGATCAGAGGCCCTGAAATTAGTTGAGAGAAAAGCAACGCTATTGCTACACCATTATGAAAGTAAAAACACATATAACAGACAGAAAGATACAGACACACCTACCTGAGGGTCTCCAAAGTAGATCTGCATGATTAAAGCTACAGTGACTCCCGTGGCGAAGGTGAGACAGGCTGTGATGATGACTGTAAGTCCATCTCGCTGGCAGGCGCAGTTGTCTGCTAAGGGGTCTCTGGTGGTCTCCCGCAGGGGTGAGATGTCACGGCTGGCCAGGTCAGAGGCTGAGGAGGGGATACGCTGGAGACGAGCAGACTTCAAAAAGAGATCTGGGTCTGGGACACACAAATCACAAGGTTAAGGAGGATAGAGCAGAACACACAGGATACAACCCCCAGACCTGATATGTTCCATTCGCTCTTGAGAAAACCACGCCAAACTCGATAGAACATGACATACAACCTTTAACAAATGGTTACAGCATGCATCCAATATACCAAGTAGCAGCTATTTCAATAAAAATGCAACCTTTAGAATTGGGTCACCTGTTATTCCCACAATCTTCTTCCACCAAAATACACCATAGAGGACAACAGCGAGTAGCATGAACACATTCTAAAAGTTGAAACTTTAGTGCTCCTTACTGAAAGACATATCTAAACATATTCTGAAGTACATGTGAAATCTAGGTCTCTGACTGACCTGCATCTTGCTCGCTCAGAAAGTTATCGTCATCTTTGCGAGATTTCATAGTGTTCTCCCCAGACAGCGTGTCATCCTCTGGCAGCCTGGGGAAGCTGGTGATGCTCATGTAGTCCACCGGTGAGTAGGCACTTCCCAAGGTTGTCTCTGGGTTGGCATTTTTATCCGTCATCAGCCCACTAGAATACCCTGCCACAATTTCATTAGGAGGGTTGTGCATGACTACTCTAGGTCACAAAATTAGGGAATCGAAACCACAGGGCATGAATGAAAGGGGTTGCTCAAGTTAGACGAGGAAGTCCAGTGCTACGTTTGTTTCTGGCCAGGGAGGATCAGAGGAGCTCCTGCTAATGGGTAGTAACCCTCATCACTAATCACTATAATATTCCTCTAGTGTGGCTGTGGTACTCAATGTTTAGTTTATAGCGACCTTATCGTATTTGATGGTGTTTTTAATCAATGGTATCACCATAATATTCCTATGAGGATTTATAGTTTTGTTGTGATATTTGTGTCCTTATAGGATTGCTGTAGTTCTTTCTCGTAAGGGAATATTCTAACACTTCTTAGGCCGAAACACTGATGTATAGGCCTAGATCCTGGGATGATGTTGCATTTTTACAGCTCTCCATCTGTAACACATGCAGAGCATAGGAAAGCAAGTGCGTTAGTTTTCAACCATAAGCGGCATTTTGTCCTGCTTGTCTTGGGAATGCATCCTCGCACGACTTGTATAGTCGTAATACCAGCCAGTCAGATTGTTCATGTTGACATACGACAAAACCCGTTCTGCCTGCTTGCGGTGCAGTGTATGCTTAATCTAAATCAGCATGTGTGTATGAAAATATAATGTTTTCGATTTAAGCCATAAACAACAATCGCACACGGCTATTCTGTGTGCGATTAAACGCGGCGTTCAGATGCTCACCGCGCTGGGATTGACACATCTTTCGGTTTGTTCTATAAATAGATATATGCGACGAAAGAAATGCTCAGACTTAATTTACTTACCGTCTCGCCGGTGCGGGCAAACATGAAACATCCTTGGTAGTGTTTTTGAAATAGGGCAGGTGAGGCATGCACCAGGAGATTCGCGAGCTCCCCGATCCGACCGTGACATCACGACGGGAGGGAAGTAGGTGTCATATTAGCACACAGGGCGTGTTACGTTGAGGGAAACATATCAAGGCACCTTATTAGATATATTTGTGACTGGAAGATGAAAAACAATTTTCAACAATGTGGAACATGAAAAAAAAATAGGGGGGGGCGCAAAAAAATTGTTTTCCATCTTCCAATCACAAATATATCTAACAAGGTGCCTTGATATGTGCCACAGAAGGACACCAGAGATGAATTTGTGTTTACAAGTTAAAAATATATTTACTCCATTTTCCGGTGAATATGTTTTTCAATGTGCACGTTTCCTCCACAAGTTTTGAAGAGAGCTAAATGAATACCCAACGAATGTGCAGTCTCCAACATCAAGCTGACTACTCTGGTAAGTGTGTCACTGCTTTAAAGATGCAGTAAAGCTCAACTCTGAAGATGATGATAAAATCCCCTTACCTGACTCGAGCCATATGCCAGATATTTAGTTATATTTATGTGGACGATGAGAGAGCACCCATAGGACGCAGGTCCAATGGCGTATAGACCCTTAACATGAAACTCTCAACGTTTTGCCTTTTACTATTGATGATTCTTGTCCGCAGAGAAAAGAGAAGTTGATAAACGGGTTTTAGCAGGTCAGCAGAGTGCCTGCTCCAATTACAACGCACAGTCGTCTATCCTTGTGCTCTACAGGTGATAGTATTATGAATCTCAAGTGCTAGATAATAATAATTGACCCCATAGGGAAATTCTTTTTGCTTACCCTCCACCCGTCCCATCCACAGGGAGGTCAGAGGTTAGCTACAGGTCCACCAATTGATGGACAGTAGGTAGATAGGTAGGTAGATAAACTGATTGATTGATTTTGGATGCCATTCTCTTCAGGCATTTGGATCACTTATGTTACAAATGCCGATCTTGCAGTCTACTCAGATATTCCCATGTTCCCATTTTAAGTCCCCTGTCTCAGCCAATCCACTCAGTCATAGTTCACCCCTGAAGGCTCTGTACAGATCATTTCCGTCCCTTACCACACCTGTCCACCTCTTTCCACCTCTTACCTTTACACACCCCCCTTCAACAAGATACTGCAAACTTACTGTTAATCACACCCTCATTTTTCTAATCCATTCCCTCCCTCTGCTCCCCACTCCACTCTCCCATGTGTAAATGATGAGACGAGATTCAGGTATTAACCTGAGTATTTATTGTTGTTGTTGTTTTTTTGGCGGGTACCTGTGTTTTCTGAATGGATGCTGGAAAACCCATCCATTGGTTTTGCATAGGTCTTGCCTGTCAATGGACGACCATCCATTTAGGGATGTAAAATTCAGTACATCACAAAAACCATGCAGAAATAGTGAAAGGCACAATCACCATAGATATCAGATACACCAAATTTTATATGTCTATATATTTCATTTTTATCGGGGAGGGGCGTACTCATTGATGTAACATGGGTGACCCCAAAGTGTTTTTAAGCTGCCATCATTTCAGGGCACAACATAAATATATAAAACTCCCCAGACATTCAACCCCTTTCATTTTAAACATCTTACTAGGTGAACAACTGTTCTAATAACTATATGGGAAAATACAAGCATACTCTATTGTATTGTGTTTTTAATTTTTTTTTTTTAATATATAATCTATCTGTCTCCTGCCTCTCTCTTTCTCTGCCCACTTCTCTTACATCACATTGGCTTGACACACCTGGTGGCCACTCCCTCTCCCCATTATTGAATGGCCGCCAAACTGAAACCACACCTTTTTGTAATCGCACACTACATACTCAGAACACAATGCCTTTTACATTGGTGAGAAGGGTGAAAGAGAGTAAAGAAAAATGAATAAAACAGAACAGGCTTGTAGTGGTGGAGCCACCTGTGGTGATCAGTCCTACACATTGTACATGTACACACACACACACACACACACACATCCACATGTGATCTCCATTCTTCTTTCACTCTTTATGTACTACATTTTCCGTCACAGGCATACAAAACCCTGTAGGGGTTAAGGAAACATTATAAATGGAGATCATTGTTTGTGTGTCTGTGTTTGTGTGTGTGATTGTGCTAGACTTGTCACCTCAGATCCATTCAGTACATTCAACAGGATACATTGTCAACCTCAAAACAGCAGAAAAGGAAATATAGTATATTCAAAATTAAATCATAAATTAACAGAAATTCTGAATAAAACAGGAAAGGAAAATTGGCAGTAACGGAAAAATATGGTATGTGATTCTGGGGGAAAGAAATTGCTATCTATATGAACTAAACAAGACAGGCTATTTCCAATAAGCTGAAATAATTGTCAAACTCTCAATTTGTCCTTCTACCAGACCAGAATAAATTGTATTAAAATCTTGTTTCCTCACCAGCATCCAAACAGCAAGTGCTGCCCTCCTATGTTGTCTCAACTGTTCCCTCTGGAGGGCAGTGTTTGCCTATGGCACATAAATTCAGTGTAGTGCTGTTTTCAGGGTGTATTTCAGTGCATGGACTGAAGTTTGGGCCACTGGACGCCACTTTTTCACCATTGAAATGCCCTCTCGATTGAATGTTAAGCACAGAGGGGAGGCAGAGAGAGGATTCTCATCAGTCCCATTGGAAACCACTTTGTGGACTCAAGTCCTGAGAGGCTTTGCCGTCTAACAGAGCGTTACAAATTGTAATATTTACAAGAGAAATAAATGACCATTATTCATGTTTTTAAGAGTTTTTAGCATTTAACATGTTATTACACCTTCTCACACACAGACAGTTTGATTCAAAACAAAAAGAAAAGAAAAAAATTTCACAAAAGAAAAAAAATTAAACAAGCACACAGCACACAGCTATAGCTTTGACTCACAAAATGTATGACAGTGCAAACTTACATCCATGTCTCAAATAATTTACAAACATTAGTATATATATTCATATACACTTCAGCACCAACGTTTACTATTATTGTTGAATACATATCAGTAAGCTAGATCTTAAAGTGGACACTGTTAGGGCTGGATGTGCTAACAAGAGAGTGAAAATGAAGAGAGAGAGATTGATGGATGGAGCAGATGCTTAGTAAAACTAGGAAAATAAAGGGTTGTATGACCATGACCAAGACTATACTTGTGTGTATGTGTTTTTTGGGTGGGCGGGTGTGTTTGCGTGTGTATTGGGTGGTGATGGTCGGAGGGGGGGGGGTCACGAAGAGACATTTCTTCTCCTTTCTCCTCATAATTACCTTCATGGCAGTGAGTGACTTTTCAATACAAGGGATTGAAGAGACCTTCCTTGTTTCTTTGTGTGATCAGATGGATGACGCAAATTCACAGCACACATCATGGTTGAATATGGCAGATGCGTGCTGGGCTTGTTACTCTTAATTCATGATTGACTGTAAATGAGTGTCATGCTGTGAATGTTTCAGGGGGATCGATTTTTAAGTTCTTGGCTATTTATTGACCAGTGTAGTTTCTCCTTGTCTATCAGGAACAGACTTTCCTTGGCGTGGGCATCGAGCAGAGAAAGTCAGAGACAAAATGCTACGCTTTCCAATAAAAAAAACCCCAGAAAACAATCTAACAAAACAAAATAAAGAGTTACCATCAATACCGCTCTGCACCTACTGTAACCTACCATACCCTGTAACCCAAAGGCAAGCCACAGATCCTTTCATATAATCTGTGTTCATTGTCCTCTTGTTAAACAAGAGGAGACAAAAAAATAGAGAACCACAGTTTCGAAAGGCAATCATGACAAATACAAAGTCACTGAATTGAGCAAAATAGCTCATGGGCTGCTCAGAGGGCTACACTACACTTTACTATGACCCTTCTATGTTCAACACCTTCCTTTAAATACTATCTAGGTCTAATTCACTGTGTCTTATCTTCTACTCTTTAGTCTGTTTTGTTCATCCTCTCACCATCCTCTACTTGCTTTTATCCTTCACAAAGTGAGATGAGAGAAATACAGAACTTGTTTCCTGTGATGACATGGACTGCCCCTTGTTTCCTCACCTTCTCTTTCTTTTGCGTGTTGTCCTAGACTTGAATAATCAGAGGCAAACCAAACTTGAGAGAAACAAAGGTCTAGTGATTCTCGTCACACTCCTCATACACGGTAGATCCTTCCACCTTTACGGAACAAAAACAAAATAACGTTTTGATACAATCACCTGTAATCTAGATTCACGGACATGATGAGATATTTTCTCTATAGAGATCCTAAGGCTTAACATGTCTTTCCCTTACATTATTTCCCTCAGAGAAGTCTGTTCCTGCAGATAGAGAAAGTACACTGTATTTTTATTCTGTATAATCACTTTCTCTAAACCTAATATTTCAGGGATTAAATGAACAAGTTAGTTCGTTTAGGGACAGTGAAAGAAGAGAGAGAATATTTCACTCAGAAAGGAGAAAATGGATAGAGCTAAACTTTTTGTTGTTTTGCACACATTATTGTCACTGAATAGAAGTTGTATAAATATTTTTGAAATTTTCAATTGTTTGGATATTGTAATGGACAGATAAGTACAAGAAGATTTGTCTGATCTTTATAGAAGGCTTGACTCATAAAGGCTTGGCAGAATGGGGGCAACAAACTGGGTGAAATCAGCTTGTTTCTAAGCCTATACAAGTGTAGGCTACTGGTATCGGTAACATTATATAATGCGCGTAAATGAAAATGTATTTTCTGTGGGTGAATATGTTTAATTATATGTGTGTGTTGGATTTGACTCTGTGCTCTCAGAGTAAACGATGCCCCCTGGTAGCTGGAAGGTTTAGTGACAGAAGTTGCGCTGGCTGGGCTGGTGTAGGAAGGTGTTTCTGGCATGGGCTGCATGGCGAGGAACCTGTCCCCTGGTGCGGTTTTGGCGTTGGATATGGTTACGGCCCAGATGACGCCTCTCAGTGCGAGCTTTGCCACGCTGGACCCTAGCCACTTGGGTGACCTTGGCCAGAGCTCCAGCCTGGGCAGCTGCTCCACGGCTCACCCTGGTGGGCATAGCATTGCGGGTGGCAGGAGCAGCAGCTGGTTCAGCTACCCTGCTGCTGGAGAACAGAAAAGTAGAATGTGTGATATTGAAAAGAAGTAACTAAGGTAAAGTGTGGAAAGCATAAAGTGTGCTACTTCTCACCTTACGCTGCTTGCCAGGCTAACAATGCTTTCTTCTCCCACCACGGACAGGTTGCCATTGGAGACCATGGACAGGTTGTTAGGGGAGACGTAGACAGACATGCTGGGGTGCTCTATAAGCAGGTCCTCCATTG
>OOFE01035909.1:13957-40441 GCA_900323365.1 Monocentris japonica | reverse complement strand
GTATTTGCCCCCTCTCTGATCTTTGCCATTTTTGCCAAGTCGTATTTCAAGTGAGTCTGATAGAAGACAATGACACCTAAGTTTGTTGCTTCTTTCATTTGTGTAATGTTCAAGCTAATCAAAACGCAATCTTCTCTTGTGAAAAAGTTTTTGCCCCCTCCTTAAGTCAACCCAATTAAAGGCATAATTCAGTCAGCTGATTGAACACAGGCTTTATTATAGCCAACCTGCCCAATATGTCAAGAATAAATAATAGAATCATTCATTTTAATAAAATCTCACTTATTTTGACCCTTACTGTCAGACTGAAGTTGCCAGCACAAAGGTGGTCTAGAGGCACCTCATGCCACGATCAAAGGAAATTCCTGAAGAAACCAGAGGAAAAGTTGTTGATATCTATCAGTCTGGAAAGGGTTACAAAGACTGTCTAAGGCTCTGGGGCTCCACCGAACTACAATGAGAGCCATAATCTCCAAATGGAGAAAATTTGGAACAGTAGGGAATCTTCCCAGGAGTGGACCCCCTGCCAAAATCTCAGCGTAAAATCATCCAGGAGGTCACAAAGAATCATAGAACAACATCCAAAGAACAGCAGGCTTCTCTTGCCTCAGCTAAGGTCAGTGTTCATGGCTCCACAATCACAAAGCAACTGGTCAAAAATGCAATTCATGGGAAAGTAGCAAGGCTGAAACCACTACTCTCTAAAAAGAACAGGAATGCTCATCTCAAGTTTGCCAAGAAGCACCTGGATGATGCCCAAGACTCCTGGAACACTGTTGTATGGACAGATGAGACAAAAGTGGAGCTTTTTGGATGACATTGGTCCCGTTATGTCTGGTGAAAAGCAAATACAGCATTCCACAGTATGAACCAGTATGAACCGACAGTCAAACAAGGTGGTAGTAGTGTGATGGTTTGGGGATGCTTTGCTGCCTCAGGGCCTGGACGACTTGCCATCATTGAAGGAACCATGAATTCTGTTCTGTATCAGAGAATTCTAAAGGAGAATGTCAGGTCATCCGTCTGTCAGTAGAAGCTGAAGCGCAGTTGGGTGATGCAGCAAGACGATCCAAAACAAACAAGCAAATCTACATCAGAGTGGCTGAAAACAAACAAATTTAAGGTTTTGGAATGGCCTAGTCAAAGTCCAGATGCAGTAGCAGGACCTGAAACGAGCAGTTCATGCTCAAAAACCCACAAATGTTGCTGAATTAAAGCAATTCTGCATGGAAGAGTGGGCTAAAATTCCTCCACAGTGGTGTGAAAGACTGACCATGAACTACAGGAAGCGTTAGGTTGTAATTATTGCAGCTAAAGGTGGTGCAACCAGTTATTGAGTGTAAGGGGGTAATTACTTTTTCACACAGGGGTAATGGGTGTTGGAAAAACTGTTCATTAAATAAATGAAATAAATATAAAAAAATTGTTTCCAGGTTCCTTTTATCTATTTTTAGATTTTGATTGAATATCTGAAAACATTCAGTTTCAAAAATATGCAATAATAGAGGAAATCAGGAAGGGCACTGTAAGTGGCAGTTAGCAAACTCCTGAAACTGCTCCAGCTTGTTTCTCACATATGACAGCACACTACATTGCCTCCCTCAGGACATCCAGTGGTCCCCGCATTGCATGTCCATAGATGAGCTGAAATGGGGAAAAACCTATGGACGCTTGTGGCACCTCCCTCTATGCAAACAAGAGGAAGGGTAGCCACTGATCCCAATCTGACCCAGAGTCCCACACAAACTTCCTCCCATCCAAATCCAATCCAAGAGTGCTACACAAGGTTTGTCTTCAAAAAAAACAAGTGGTATGTTCGTCCTCATCTAGGTTTTCAAATATCAACCTTTTCTACGTGAGTAACAGCTGAATTGGGTGCAATACACATGTATGTTTTACTCATATGCTGAGCTGGACAATCTGCCTTAAAATGTCCTTGCTGACCACAAGAGTGACATACTTTAGGACCTCTTTTTCTGTAGTCCGGCAAATTGCCATGCTCTGAGCTAGAAGGGGCTTGTCGAGCAGGGTTCCTGGTTCTATGCCCATTTCCACCCACAGTCTTACCAGACAATAGAGCTGCAGCACTGGGTCTTGCTCTAAGGTATCCCTTAGTATTGCGGCGGGCGGCAAGAAAATCTTCATCCATTTCTGCTGCTTGCTTGGATGTTGCTGGGTCATGCTCCTTAACCTATGCGCGGATCTCAGGGTTATGAACTCTCAAAAACTGCTCCATGACGATGGCATCTCCAATCTCATCCTTTGTCTTCTGCTTGGGGAGCATCCCTTTATCATACAGGTCCTTGAGGCGCACCTCTAATTTCCTCGGAGTCTTGTCATCCCCCACCACACTGGTGCGGAACCTCATCCAGTAAGTCATATTTATGGAGAATAGCAGTTTTCACTTAAGAACACTCCATACTATCATCAATGTCCATTGACACATATGCCATCAAGTTCCTCCTGTCGACTCCTGTTGTTCCCTTTTTGCCTCTGATCATGTTGCTCTTCACCGCCTCCTACTGGCCTGGATCCCACTGCTGCCACCAATTGTGATATAGTAGCACCAGAGGGTCTTGTAAATAGGAGGCAGACTCAGACAACTTCTTGCATTGGGAATGGTGAAGATTTACTTGCAGGTGCAGGTGAGTACACGTGTAAACTCAAGAAAAATAAAATGAAATCAAAGTAGACAAGGAAAAAATGTCTTTAACCAACTAAAGAAAAATGCACATCTACATAACAAGGACACATGTTCACAGCAGCACTGCCTTACTTGACTGTATCTCCCCACACACAGAATCACTCCGAACATACATAGAGATGTCCATTAACACCTCCTCCTCCCCTGAACAACCCATCCTGGCTACAGGGTGGAACCCAATTTCCCCATGGCCAAAGGTTAACACCGTAATATGTGTCATTCACTTATCTGTTTATTCTTCTCACAATAGCCCCATAATACTGGGTAATACCTCAGGATTACTCAATACATAAATCTACTATGATACTTGACAATCATTCCAATCCAAAATCCCCCCACACTTGGTATTGCCCCTGACGTCATTGATGAAGTCATCAAATGCAATATCATTATTTCACTATCGGCGGCCTCGTCCCCCACAGTGTTCCTGCGACAGTTTGACAGAAAATGTAACAAAGGATTGAAATGTTTGACTGCATAAATGTAACTATAATGAAAACAATAAATAGAAGCTAGATCGTTACCATGTTTGTTGTCTTATTTTACCTTCAGTTAACTAATAGAAATGCTGATGGAAAATGTAACAGATTGTAATGCTAAACACAAACAAACCCAGGATAGTAAGTGTAGCGGAGTTACAGTGTAGCGATCAATAATTAACTTAACGAGGTAATGAAACAAAATAAACAGAATGGTACTCTTATATGTGTGTGTGCGTGTGTACTATGTACTATACCGGTGATTGACAAGTGACAAGTGGCATGCCTTCAGCCCACCTTGTCACAAGGCTGATCTCCAGGGGTACTTATGTTAGCAAAGCAAGCACTGGACACTGCATGCAGAAGTGAAAACAGCAATGACAGCTATGGAGCACCCAAAGACAGCGAAAACCTTTGGCCAACATGTTAGCAAAATGTCTACACTAATTACTGGCTACACAAGTGTAACAGTCTGTCTGGTCACTACTGGTCTGCAACCTCAGGGGGTGACATTAAATGAGGTATCAACAGATGGATACCAAGGCACTATTTTTTGTGGTAACAATCCTATGTGTTGTTGCCCACTGCCCACAGAGGCCTTCATTAGGGTGTCAACACCGTGCAAACCTGGCTTTTTTTGGCCACTGTATTCCTGCCCAAGCCAAA
The DNA here is from genome assembly GCA_900323365.1 of Monocentris japonica. Lineage (NCBI taxonomy): Eukaryota > Metazoa > Chordata > Actinopteri > Trachichthyiformes > Monocentridae > Monocentris > Monocentris japonica. Next base: position 36,592 of record OOFE01035909.1, on the reverse strand, counting down.
CTAGTTATGTCAGCCTGATTTGTTTGGCGAGCTGTGTAAGCCACAATATACGATACCATTTCTCACATTTTTAACTCATCATAGCTCAATTATACTTTCAAACATAATTAGTGGCCATGTTTACAAAGATATTGACTTTGATTCAATTTATGTCCTACAACTAAGTATATCACTTAAAACGCATGCAGTACACATCAGAAACAAATCACAACAGTCACAGAATCACAGAAAATGAATTCCCTGGTCCATGACCTTTGTCATCATTTGGGCTTTGATCCACTGCATGCAGGGAAATTTAAGCTTAAGCACTGGCAATGATCACGTTGGCCCCAGAGAGTGCAATGGAAGACATTTCATTTCAGGTTCATCTCCATTGTGTGGACACGTTCCATGTGTAATTTTATTGAAAGGCAGTAAAAGCCAGCCCCATGGCCAATGACTGATGTGTCTAACCTTGCATGAAATGAGCCTTTACTCAGAGGCCCCTATGAGTAGCTTCCATCAGTGGCGCTCTGTTCACTGGCCTCCATGCCTGCCTTACTGACTGTCTGTCACAAATGTAATTCTTAATGAGAGGGACTTCATTACCACTTCACTTTGAAGAGTGTCAGTTCCCAAAATAGAGACAAGCATACAGTACCATGCAGACCAGCAAGTGGGATACCTCCCTACCCCTAACCTGTCTCTGATCTATTCTCAGCAGCTGAACTACTGAGGTTAGCATGGCATTTTTGTCAAATGTAGTACGATTTGTGGGTTTGCAAGGTGTTTAAAGTATATTTTCAGATATAGTGGACTCCAGTGGCTGAATGAAAAGGCTATCCAATATATCAAGCTGAAAAAGATGCCAGACTATAGCCAGATGGACAATAGACCTACATGCCAAACCAACTGCATTGTGCTTTAAGAGTCTGCTGCACTCTAATGCAAACGCTTGTTGTGCTTAAGAGGGCCTGTTTATTTACTGACGGTATTAAAGCTTGTATAACATCAATACAGGAAAATTATCAAAGCCTATTCTGGTTGATTGTGAACTTTCAGTACAAAAATAAACATAACAGTTACAACCAGTGAAATACAAAAATACAAAAATGAAAGTACTAATTGCAAAAATCAGGTGATGCACTGGATTACATAAAGAATTACATTACATTAAAGAAACATCATATACAATCATCTGTAAATGAAGTACATATTCTATTATTATGCTTTTTTACTCCAAATTTTTTAGAGGCATATTAAGGTACAGTACATTTTTATTATTTTCTTGTAAGTACCAATATTTAAGCCAAAAATCTGACTACTTTTCAACTCAAAAAATGACAATGATGATGATGTTGACAATGTTTTTTTTTTTTAGTTCACAAATAGTGCTTCCACATTAAAACTGATTCTTAAATGATGCTCCAACCTGAAAAGCAGAGAGACATTCTGAACAAAAGCCTTTTAAGTCAATTGAAATGTATTCAATGTATCTCTTTACAGTCATTATACAAACCCTTCACTATTGGTGGTACCATATGCTTGAGCCAATCGAAAAAACTCAATTAGGCCCTCATTAAGAAAATTAGGGGGTTGCAAAGAATCAGATACAAATTACAAATTGTCCTCTGAGACATACAATTATCCATCATATTCCTTCTGTCATCTGTTTGCTTCCTGTTGACTTTCCTAATGACTTAGATTGAAGCCAAATTAGAATTCTGTGCAATTGCCACTGCACCTTATTGAAAAGTCATATGAACTAGACACAAAATGGAATGATAGTGTTAGACAAACAGTCAAAATCCTGTCTCTTGCAGCTAGATATAATAATATCTTGTAGATTACAGATGCATAGCGAAGTAAATGGCTATTGAAGATTGCAATGGTAATTTACAGTACAATGCTAAACCACAAGGTTATTGAGCAGTACCTCACAGAGCAACCTAGATGGAGCTCTGACGTTATCAAAGCACTGCATCAAGAAGCCCTGTTGCTGGGTGCCCTGAGCAGAGCATTCCACCTCTTTTCCATACACATCAGGGCTTCTACAGTCTGTTTTCATATTATTTCAAATCCTCCAAACGTTTGCATGTGGGATCTCTATTCTACACAAACCTATATATTTTAGATTAATCTAAATCTTAATAAATTATAGCTAAATATTTCGCTATACTGTGCTTCCATCTCAAGATTCTAGAAGTATACTCATTACTATTGTTTTTGAAAATGACTGTAAATCAACCCCTGGAAAATAGATTTCCTTTTTGTCGATATGAAACAGAAAAAAATCAAGAAACTCATTTTCTTGTCATTTATTCTCAGCTTCCATAAAGAGGTACCCTGCATATGATAATCTGACAAATGTGTCGTGTTTTCAGTTCAGCTGCATGATGCTATCAGAAGATGGATCTGTTTATGGATTTCTTTAAAGCGAAAGCAATGCCAAGATTGCAGCTTATAAGCAGCGTTTTCAAAAAGAGACACCGCTGAACCAACCGTGACTAAAAGTGGGACTGCTGCAGAGACACAACTGAAAGGACTACTGTGCACCAACAGAAACTAGGATGGAAGCGGATTACTAATGAAACCAATTCAGAGAGAAGAGTCTGATTACATGAAGAGCAACTACAGAGTCGACAGTGTATGAAATGTTGAATGTTTTACTGTCAAATCCCGGACACTAGTCTCATGCTTATAGTGACTAATGATGAACAGGCAATATAATTTAATTATAATAAGCAAGCTTGAGAGTTAGGTAAATTATCTAATCTAATAAATTCTGGCGAATCACCTCAAAACAGATCTGATCTTATTTTGTTGACAAGAAGGATCTGATCTGAATCTATGATTGTAACTTTTGCGTTCTTTGAGGAATGTTTTGCAATTACAGTGCTAAGGGATACTGGAAAACTATGGGAGAAACTCTTGGCATCAGTACAGGAATGCACAGCCCCAGAAGATGACCTGGCAGTCACAGACACTGCCAAGCTCAACGCCACCATGCCAAGCGATGCATCTGTCAAGTGAGAAACATGACACATTTTTTAGCACCTACGCAACTGCAGCCAATTTTCAAAGAGCATACCTTGTCCTTTTCCGAGCCATTTTGCTTGGCATACCAAGTAATGACCTTCGATTTAATAGAGTCATGGTTTGACGTCCATGGAAATTCCTTGCTAATAAACAGTAAAATGATATACCTTAGAAATAAAAGAAGAAAAAAACAATATGTGATCTGTTATTATGGAAGAAAATGTGATACAGTGACCATATTTCATAGCAAGATAAAGTATTTCCAACAGCCCCTAATGAGACTTTCATAATTCATGCTGCCAGCTTTTCCACAGTACCAATCATGTCTGATCCTTCGCAGTGGTAAAACCCACTGCTTCAGACTGCCACCCCACATCTATCAGCACAGGGAACATATGCAAGTTAGTCATGAGGAAGATGCCCGCAACATGCCCTGTCTTGGCTCATTGATTTAAGCTCATGTTAAAGCAAATATGCTCCCCCAAATAATTAAAAGGACATACTGGCAATGCAAAAATGTCCTCTGACAAGAGCAGGAGTATAATAGGACTTCAACACTCTTTATTTAATTGATTCTGATACCAAGTGGGGGGACATAAGAAACATTACATTTTCAAAGCATTGTGCATGCAAGGGCTGGAAGGTAATTATTGTATGTAATTCTACTCATCTACTAAGTACAATTTTAAGGTCATTTCCCTTTTAGAGAAATGTATACTTTATTTTTTCTGCATTTTAAAGAAAATAACCTACATTTTATCTCATTTATCAAATGCCTGCAGTTATTTGTTATTTTTTCCAAAACATTTTAGATACTAAAACTGTAACTAGTTCATAAAATGATACTATGTTAAATGATACGCCAGCCAGCTTTACAAGGAAGCTCTTACATGACATGATACTTACTGTAGTACCAAATACAATATTACTTGTTTATTAGTATCATTTTGAATGGAGGGCTGTTCAAAAGAAAGGATAAGGATAAAATGAAGGAAACACCACAGTTTAGAATAGGTTTAATAAATAAATTTGTGAAAATTTCAAGGGATTCAGTATTGTACTATTTGTTCATGGAGAGATTTTTTTTCTTTAATCTGAGCAAGATGGGTGGGCAGTCCACTCACCTTTACTATTTTTGTTCTTTATTTACATGGTGGGAAAGTGGCAAGGGAGAAGGAGAAGGGGAGACACAGGAGAGAAAACTATGGTGGGATTTGGTCCCACAACAGAGGGGTCACTTTGAGAGGCAGGGGACTTAACCACTTGATGATCTCAGAATATTTTTTAGTCAACGAGACAAAAGTGAGGTCAATTCAATCTACCATCTACAATCAACTATCACTTACAATAACCTTGTACCTTACAAGGACTCTTTGAACACGTATTAAAAAAGGGTCTTTCAGTCAAAAAAGGTACTGTACCATCTAACCAAGCATTACAGAGTACATTTCTCTGTTGCTCAATATTTTGTCACTCTACATGAAAGGCGTGCTAAAGAGAGACACTTTTATTATCTGTAACTGTGTAGAGTGAGAATAAGAGAGGTGTGCCAAAAATTATGTAAACAATACATAATGTTATTTATTTTTGTATCCTGTAGGGCTGTTACCCCTCAGATTAAATCTCTTTCGTAAAAGCTGATAACGGACCTCCAGACAGGGGGATAGTGAGTATAAATGAAAACATTCCTGTTCAATATTTGCACACTGGTCCTTATTGTTTCCTTCTCCCTGACCATACATTGTCAAACATTATACAACTGTTTATTAGGAGTCATACCAACTGAAATTTGTATTAGTGAATTGACAGTTTTAGTTGCCCAACCTTAACCTTAATGGAAGTTGTTTTAGTGTAGTGATAGGTTGTACTGCTCGGAATGCGTACATATAGTATGAATTAAGGGTGCATAACTTTTTGTACATACTGTCAGTTTTTGTAATAACTTAAATTTCAGATTGAATAAATCACTACATCAACAAATCCAGTAGTACTGCTGTCAGAGATTGGGCCTTTAGGCTAACTTGCTTCTTCACTCATTTTGCTGTTGTACACTGAAACAACTGCTTGTTGCTATTTCCTGCTGCTGAAAATGGTTTATCTCCTCTGAGCCAGCTTAAACTTAAGGAGGCACTCTGAAGATCAAGGCCATTGCTACAGTAGTCGTATAAAACTCCCAGTTGAACCTGCACTAGGTAAGAATTTCTATGTAAAACTACACCCACCTACATCAGCCTAAATCACAAATTGGTGCTGCAACAGAGAAGAGTGGGCCATCCCCACTAACTGAGACCCCATAGATTATCCATGTTTGCCAAAATTAAATTCTGGTGTCAGGTGTGGTCTTCTTGGTACATGAGAAGTCCAAGTGATGAACCGAAAGTTAAGAGGCAAATCGAAAACCACTTCCTAAACAGCAGTTAGCAAGTGCTCCGAGAACTCTGGACTCACTATTTATGGCTGAATCTGCTGCCAAAAGAAATTTTTTCACTGTCTCCACCCTTACCGGTCACTAAGAAGGAGAAAGTTAGGTCAGAGGAGTTGTCTCCTGCTGCCAGGTGGGACTTTGGGCAACTTTAAATATAAAGACAAAAAGAAATTGACTCAATAGCTAGAAACAGAAACGTAATCAGTCCATGACCAGATTTGCCATCATAGCTATGGGAGGGACAAAGAGGCCAAGATGCTAAACTCACAGGGAGTAAAAGACAAGCCCAAAGCCTCAGTGCTCACATCTGACTATGTCAGGCCTGAAAAGGAACAAGTCAAATGTATCTCAATCTGTGGAAGAGGGACTTAAGTCACAGGCACAGTCTGGATCAAATTCTAGATGGAGTATGAAATGACTTATCAGTGACAGCTCCTTGTTATATGCAGCCACAGAGGCAGCCAAGAGTGGCATAAGTATTGAAAATTAATTGTTTTTTAATGTGCACGTCTCCATCGTCCACCACCATGCAGCCATGCACCATTAATGTGTTCAATTAGCCTTTCAAAATCTTACCGTTGGCCAATGTATGGAATTGATCACACTGCAAGCTTTTCCCTGCAGGTTACCATTTCCAGAATATATTTGTACCAATTGTTAAACTCAACAGACTCAATTAAATCAAAGCTGTTATCATTTGACACCCAGAGGCCACCAAGTGGGCATCCAAGCCATCCTCTATACACATACCCATCACATCTCTTAGTATAAACAATCAGTGTCCAAAACAAGCATAGCCTTAAATCTTTAATATTAAAACTTTTCATTTTTGTCCCAGGATATGGAAAAAACATAAAGCCCTTTCCACCTGGCTTTGGAGCCCTCTCCGCTATGATGACATTATGGATGATTGAAGTGCATTATCTGGGCACACAATGGCTGCTGTCTATTCAGCTCTGCTCTGCAGTGAACTGAAATAGGTAGCTGGCAAGAAACTCACTGCAGAGGAACAAGGGGGTTTAAAGTCCCATGACACCCAAGCCCCCCAATAGCTATGCCTGAATAGCCTGTCTGACCTATTGTCCGCATGTTCACGTTATTGTCGATGTACCTGTCTGATATGCAGTGAAAGCTCCCAGGTCTTCTGCCTCTCCGTAAAACTACTACAGGCTTAAAAAAGAGGTATTTTAAAACACATCCCCTTCTAGTGTTTCATTTCAATGATGTTACCAGGTCAAATGATTCATTTGCCGAGAATTATCTAGCATGGCTATGGCCAGTGTGTTTGCAACAATTTAAGTAATAAATAATAGCTAAATTACCCAGTTTATATATCAGATGAATGTGACAAAATGACATACAATATTAAACCTCATCAAAGTGCTTAGAAACACTTGCCTTATAAGTGAGGAGGTGCACATGCATCATTCACCATTGTCACTATGCGGTGCTTAGGATTCAGCAGTTCATCAGTGCCTAGGATTCATCATGTTTCTCACACAATAAACAGGACCAAGCATGATCTGTTTGTGAGTTTGAACGGCAAAACTATTCCATTCCACGTCCCTTGCATTTCTGTGAGAGGGGCTTTAATGAGCTTTTTGATGCAAAAACATGTAGCGGCATGCATATATTTTTTCACTCTAATCAGCAAAGTGAAAAAGCTGTCTCTTCATGCATTCTCCCTCCCTAATCTAATTAGAATTAATTAAACTATGCAAAAGTTCAAGGACATCAATAGCTACATTCCCTCTACACACAGAGCAGTAGTTAGACAGTAGAAAAAGATACCACACCAAATAGGGAAAAGCAGCCTGATCATCCCTTCACCTTATTAGGAGAATCAGTGAATGCACATTTTCTGAATTTGGGTCATTCTGCTTTCTGAATCACTCAATCAATTCAATCTCTTTGAAAATGGATGATAATCAGAGGGCACGATATGCTATTCTTAATTTAAGGAATAAATATCACTGTTACATTCTGTTGGAGTCTAACAAACTAGTAACCCCACACAGAGGAATTAGATTGATTAAACTGCTAAACCAATTAAGATTTCTCACCTCAAATGTAAGTTTGGCTAATGGATTGCTCTGGCAGCGGCTTTACTGTGGTTGTATGAATCAGACAATCACAATCAACAGGATAGCTTAATGTTCAGGAAAATACAACATAACGTACAAAAATGCTACTACAATGGCTTTGTGTGGGTGCTAAATACAATCACTTTTGCCAAACTGTGTATGCTACACATAAAAGAGCAATTCAAATACAGGATAGGACTGCTTGCATAACAATATAGATTGGTCTAGCAGCACACTGCAATTTTTATTGCTTGTTGTAGTTTCTCCCATTAAAAGCAACATATTTTCACTTAGTGTCACCATACCCATTTTTCTTGGCTGTAACTACCACTCCCTGTTGTGAATTCCTAATGGCAGTCCTGAGGGAGACAGCACTGGCATTTAGGTCTACAGATCTATCCACTACTTGTTTCTACTGGTAGCCTTACTATTGATTGAAGACAAAATATCTATCTTTTGATTGTATGTATACTCTAAGTAAGTCTTGAAAGTAAGTTTGTCTTGTTTGTCACGTAACATAAAAATACAGTAATGGCTAAAATGGCTTTGAGTAAGCTGCAAAAATGATCATTATTAAAGATAGTGTTTCCACTGTGGATACAAAAAATTAAATAAACAATAACAGTGCATGGTGAAAATACTGTTCAATACTGATCCTTTCTGCAGTTTCTGCAGTGACAATAATCATTTATAAATGTGCAGTATATAAAGTTTTATCTAAATGCAAAGTGGCATGTAAAAAGCTAAAATTAATGAGCCAAGACACTCTCTCCATGACTATATTTATAAGTTAATGCAAAATGCAATACGTTCATTTGAAGTTAGAGCAATCAGCAATTCTGGGGTCTCTAGGCACCCTACAGAGACAGGAGACAGGATTCATTACATGACATTCTCAATAATTCATTACGAAAGAGCCCTTCCTGTTTCTCTCTGTTTTCATATCTTGGGCAAACTAGAGCTTGGTAGCTGCCGTTCAATGGCCCCCGCCAAGATCAGCTTATGATCAGCCTAGACCCATGACTTGCTGCGAACCATTCTTACCACACACCAGAGACTCAAACCTTCTTTCTCATTTTAAGCATGTGACATATGCAGCAGAAGGAATTTCCATGGGGAATCTCATAAGACAAATCAATTGGAGATTTTCTCTCATTATCTTTTCCTCCCAATGCCAATCTGCACATTTATTCAGAGTTGCCGTCTCGTTCTTCCGTTTTCCGTTTTTCCCTATTGCCCCGGTTTTTCCTCTGTTCTCCTCTGCTGGTTTGATGATTTGAACAATTAATGACAATCCCAGAAAACTTTCAGTGCCTAGGTGCATAGATCAAGTGGCACCTGTTCTGCTTTAAAGTTTTAATTATAAGGTCCTGTAGATGAAAGAGGAGTCGCATTCACCTCACAGAGAATTTCTGGAGCTTAATCCAATGCACAACTCATTTTGTTTAACTCCTTGTGGGGTCTCAGGTGAAAGTGGGAAAAATTCAATTGGAAACTTCAGCTAAGTGAAATGGGCAACATCAGTCCATCCTCTGCCTACAAAATTTAAAACAACATACACACACACCCATACAAATTAGGATTAGTATTGAGAATTTGGCATATTATGGTTAATACCATTGATCAAAATACTGTAAGTCAATTATATTGTCCGCAAGTTGGGAGGAATGACACAGTGGCTGAAAATCGATGCCTTTGTTTGCTTTAGTTTACAGTAGCTGATAATGAGGTATGTTCACACAGAAATAACTTTTCAACACGTCTGAACATCTTTCCTGAAATCAATAGATAAAGCTGAGGACTGTGACCCTGCCATCCTATCAACCTTATTCCAAACTGCTCAGAACTGGACCTCTGTATATTCATTGAAATATCAAACAAATTATGTTAGAAAACATGACACATATGGCAGCTTTATTTTTGGGATACAAAAAAAGTAATTATCAAGCTAAGGCTAATTACTTTTATTAGCCATTCCAAGGTGAAAGAATGTGGGAATTTTAGCACAGCAGTTAAGAAGACTCCTTACATGAGACCCCACCTCCCTGTCACTAACCCCAGTAGAGTCACGCCTTTGATTCTATCTATTCACTAGAAACCTCTGAGAACAAAGCAGGGGGAGGGCAAGAAGGTAGAGAGCATTTCCGCAAGCAGCACAAAGTGTGACTTTTGGAGTTAGGACAAAAAGACTTTTGCTTGCTTACTCAGAGCCGTGGTGCCTGCTAGAGTCTAGTTTCTGTCTCAGAAAACAACCATGTTTATTGGCTAATGTCAACCAGCAATGTTGCTCACACTTTCACTTCAACTTGATATCTAGCTGTGTAATTCAGATCAAGGATTAAAAACACTGCCTTGTTATCGTTTTTGTGAAGCTTCCCTCACTTCAGTAATGTGACCACTATGCAGTCTAAAACTGCATAATATTGCCTGTTCTCATTTCAATGCTTTGGGTCAGGATGGGGGCAGATCTTGTTTGTGTGGTATTGAGCTGGTTTGGTTCAGATTGTCTCAAATGTGTCCAAAAATAGCAAACCCGCCTACCACTTGTAAAGTGTATTCATAATTAAATCTACAAGGCAGAGAAGGAATCACATGCACAGTTTCTTATTACCAAGCAACCAACTCAACCAAAGTGCATACCATTCTGTCCAGATTAAAGGCAAGGAGTAGGGGAATGGGGGCTCCTTGTCCATTTTCTAACCCTAGGGGTGCGAATGTGGACAACAGATCAAGTCTAAGTGGGGTGTTTGAAATTCCTTTAATGAGAACTTGAGAGGGATTATTGAGGCTTCCAAGTTGATGTGACTTGAATCAAAAGCAGTTGGCTAGTGGTGATGGTTAGGGTAATAAATTCTCTGCAAGGTTTTGAAGCAAGAGAAAAGAGAAAAGGAGAGAAAAAAAAGAGGGGGTGGATGAGATTTGAGTGATGTTGGCTAGTCCTTTGTCTGTAGTGGAGACAAACTCACAGTAAGAGGATGAATATTGTGATACCGATATGACTTCATAAATAAACAATAAATAAACAGATATTCAAGTGTACACAGTTCTAATGTCTTTCTGCTGTGGTATACTGCTAAAATAGACCCAGACAATGGATAGCCTATGCCTACCGAATTAAACATGAAGAAAATATTTATAGAACAAAATGTATATGTTACAGTGTTTCCCGCAGGTTGACAACCTACTTGTGGCGTTCGGGGGGGTTGAGGGTGGACGGAGGACAGAGGACGGATCTATTTTCAATTTACGGGGGAGGGGGTTGGTGGACGGAACACTGTTACTAACACGTGAGAGTTTGGAGCAAATGCTGCTGGTCTGTCTCATACACCGGTGAGATTAGCCTCCGGCGTGACAGAGAACATAACATGATGCAGACGTTATTAAATATATTCTAGGCCTATTCAAAGTAGATATCACAGTCTTTTGCGATGTATATATGACGATAATAAAACGATACATTGTGTAGCCCGAATCAATATTATTTTCAAATCTCTACAACAGTCAATTAAATCTAATATAGTGAAGTATACTATAGTATACTTAGCAAAAACAACGCTTTGTAGTAAACAGCTGTGTCATTATATCTATGAAAGGGAACAGTGGGCAAGGGAGTAAATGTCCAGTAAATGCATCCATCCATACCCAGCCTTCCACACTCACAACAAATATTCATCCTGTGTTTATGTGCTTATGCCTATGTGTCAAGTTCATTTCAGTTCAGCAGCAGGCGGGAAGCACAGGACAGTACCACCCACCTTTTCTGGCGCTTGACAGCCCTCTGCATGACAGATAACTGAGACACAAAATGCATCTGAATAATGCAGGCAGTCCCATCTCTCTGTGATGCTGAAGCACACAAGAGGGGAGATGGTCAGGCAGGGCCGATAGATAGAGCCTGGTGCTTGAACACCTGCCCAACTATCCCTCAATAAAGTGTCCTTTTTGCAGTAGCAAAAAGACCCTGTAAACGTTTTATCAATGGAAAAATAAAGTCCTTATTTTTAACATGATCTTATGTAAAACTAGGAGGAACACGGAGGTCAGTGAAGCTCTCTGAAGTGACCTAGACTATTTTTACCAATTCTCAAATAAAGAATATGTTTTTTTCTGAGCTTTTTATGACCCACCCTTTTTTTTTTCTCATCTATTTTTGGACTGAGCACCTGCCCCCTCATAAGTCTGTGCACGTTCCTGGGTCGGCTGATGGGGGCAGGGGCTAATGCATCCTGGATCTGCATTTTCAACAGAATTCTGTCTTTTCAACTTGAACTTTGATATTCAGCAACTAAAAACAATGCATTTTACAGGCTCAAGGTTTTTTACATTTGCCGACAATACGGATCACCTTCACCACACCGCATCTAAATCTAAAGTGATGAGCTGTCAAAGGCTTTGCAGATCACCCAAAACCCTCCTCATGCCATTAATCTAAATTAATGCTCTAACAAATATGTCATAACATTGGGTATGAAATATGATAAATGCTTGCCCTAGCCCATCCATAACTAAGTCTCTTTAGATAGAAAAGGAATGCAAAACTTTGGATCAGAGGAGCAAGAAAGGTGACCCTATGCTTTTTCCCTAAACAACAACCTAATAATGGAGATTGAAGCAAATGACCACAGACCAGCAGATGATCCATAAGAGGAAAGAGAGATAGCATATTATACTTGCTTTCTATTAAAACATAATTAACAGGATCACAGACTAGTAAATGTAAAACAGACAGAGGTATGGGTCGCTATGGCCTATATTATTTTGCTAACAAATTTAGGTTAAGGTTTGAAGAGTTTTAGAACCTATGTCAAATACAGTATTTGAAGAAGCATCTCTGTAGATGTAGAGTTCATGAATATTTCCTTACATTTACACCGCATTTGCTTTAAATTTATTTTAAATTTCTTGAGAAAAATGCATACAGGAAAAAATGTATTTTGTTGTTCTAAAGGGACAATAAAGATATGAAAATATGAATTGGGTCTGAAGCCTTTCACAGTGCGGTAGAATTCATTCAACATTGTGTGGACAATTATTCTCACTGTTGCCAGCAGGTGAGTAAAGCATTGTTCTGCACAGGGCATCTACAACCTAGATAGACATGCATGCAGTCTGAATTTTCATTCATTGCAGGCAACTATGACATTTGCTCAATACTTGCCTAAATGGTTCATTATATGTTTTCTCAGTTTTCTTCCAAGGTAAATGACATAAGGTATTTTACATCCCCAGGTGCAAGGCTCTAACTGGTCGAGGAGGCACATCTTCATGTACAGGCCGTCCTGGTAATGAGGAGGAAGCCTATGGCCAGCTAGGAGGCAGGGTCCACTGGTAAGTAAGATCCAGTATAATAGGCAAAGCCAAGACATGGAAGGAGACTGCTGCAGTCAGACTGATGTCACAAGTGCTGGAGGACAAGCTAATAATAGGACATGTTTATGAAAATATCAAAATATAACATGCCACGGGGTGTCCTGGTTGCTCAGCAGGCAAGGGACATGCCATGTACTCTTAACAACCTTGTTTTGCATCTTATACCCTCTACTCCCCTCTTTCCTGTCATTTGTGTAATATCTAATGAACCAAACATGTCATTAAAATAACTTTAATAAAAGGTTAATAATAATATTGTTAATAGTAATAATACTAATAATAATGATAACTTTAAGAGCGTATTTCAAATATATATTGCATGGTTTTCATAACCTACAGATAGGACCTCATAGAGCATGTTCATGGATGTTAAACATTGTGGCTTTTAGTGAATATATGACTTATATATATCAAATATTCAGTATGAGATGGTGACACATTAGATGTCTCAATTGCCTCTCTCCATGGAGGCTGAAATGCAACTCTGACATCTAGTATGACATGACAGAATGATGTATAAGTATATACCTGTACATGGATGCACAATAGGATAAGAGTAAAATGAGATGGAAAATAGTGATGCACTTTTTTGGACTGGCTTAGTTCACTGTAAACCATTTGCAATAACTGCTGAGGTCTGCTGAGGTCTATACCACAAATTACTGTAATGTTTTGGACGAAGCCACTGGTCCCCTCCCCTGATAATACTAGTCCCAGTGTGAATATATATGCCAGGGATTTCAGGCACATAACTGGCTTTGTACATTTTAATCAAGAGAACTGTTGCTCTTGCATGCTTTAATTTGACTGCTGTGCTTGATTCAAATTGTTGCAAGTCATACATTAGTAGTACATGTAGACAGATTATTGTTCCTACTGTACCTGTGTACATGGTCATAGCAATTTGTTTGTAAAACTGTTTTGACACCATAATGTCAAACAAGTACCATCATTTGTTTTCATTTTGTGGTATCAATTATTTTGTTAGTTGGTGTAACCATTTTCAAATGGTAGATATCTCAATTTCTTTTTAAATTGATAAATTTGATAAGAAATGGGGAACTGACATTTCAAGATGCTAACACATTTGTTGTATGTTTACCATTTTGAAGGCAATAATGAGATTATGTGATGGGTGGCATTCATTTTTTCTTGCCCGTCCTAGGTCTTGAATAATTCAATGGGATTGGCATGCTCCTCTTTTTGTTAAAGACAGGAGGTATTCCGACAGTCTCTGTTTGACAGGCTTTGCCCTACCCCAGAACGTGAGGGGCCTCCTAAACAAAGCCTATGCTTTGTGCATTAAAAGCAGGGAGACACTGTCTGGACCAAACACCTCTTTCATGCTAAGTTCGCCAATAGCTTTCTGTCCTGAAAGGCAGAGTCAAGCAGAAATCTCATTGCTTTAGATTTATCATCTGGCCAGCACTGATGGCTTCACTTCCTCTGGGAATTCAGTCAGGCCTGGAGTTATACACCTGACAGTCTGTAAGAATGGACACAAACTCAACACTCCCGCTGAGATCACATTTGTTTTTTTCACTGTTAATGTCCAAAAATGCTGTGAGGCCAATATATCAATCTTTTCTTAAAGGCATGAAAACATAAATTGATGCAGGGCATTTGTAGGACAGGCAAAAATAAAGTACTGGTCAAACACCCAAATATTTTCTCCCCTTGAGGATGAATAAATTGTGTTCTACGAATTTCTTTGTGAACAAGTGTGGCCTTAGGACAAAACAAATATACAGGAATTGGTTTGACTTGGTTTGTGTCCATATAAAACAAGCTACACAAGAGGCCTATTTGCATTTGCATCACATAGTTAGATAATTGCAAAATGACAAAAGCACAAATAACACATTGCAAGGTGGTGGCAGGACCACAAAATTAGTTAGTGTTCATCGTAGCTCCGAAGAAGTTGAGGTTTGTAAGGTTCCTATGGCAAATCAATGAAATAATGAAATGATGACATCATAACGGTGAGAACACGACAAATTGGCTTACCCTCCAACATCATTTTGAGGACAGTCAATAGCCAACGGGCAGATAAGCTGCTGCATGAAGTTATATAGATTGACATATAGATTGTTGCGATGACAATGACATGAGAAATTCTTCATGAATACCAGAGTTGTGTCAATGTATTCTTACCCATTTATAATCTGTGC
Source organism: Monocentris japonica (assembly GCA_900323365.1). NCBI lineage: Eukaryota > Metazoa > Chordata > Actinopteri > Trachichthyiformes > Monocentridae > Monocentris > Monocentris japonica. The sequence goes on along the minus strand of OOFE01035909.1, from coordinate 21,524 downwards.
CGATGCATGGTTCATGCATGGTGCATGATGATGTATCTTTGGTAATTTTGGTAGTCCCAGTGTTGTGTGTATGTTTTTGTGTGTGTGTGTAGATGTACAGTACCAGTACCAGTACCAGTACCTGAAACACCTAACCTAACGTCTGCATTACACTTGACATACGTTCCTGCATTTATGCGTTAGAGCATATTGCCACTTTGATAATAGTTCACCCAGTAACATCTACATGTCGACATGCTTGCTTTGTTAAAATAACTCCTGGCTCAGTATCCAAATTGTCAGATACAGTTGAGAATGGTTCACTGAGCTTGCCAAGACCCTAAGAAAAATTTCTGATGTAATTTGATCACAATATTACCTAAGCAATAGGAAAGCAAGTCTCGGTGAAATCCAGTGCATGGAGGCTATAGCAGCCTGTCCAACTGTGTGCTCATTGTGTTTGTTTAAACCCCATTTAAAATCATTTTTGTTTTGTTTGATCCCCTAGGTAATGAAAACAAATTCATACATTTAAATGGCTGTTTTTTTGGACAGTTTTTTCTTAATGTAATTCCCACTTTTGTCCACTTGGGGGATCTTTTCACTACGGAGTACGTTCTATAGCATCAGAATTAGCGGAAAACATTCATAAAGACAAAACTTTCTTTAGGGTCTTGGCAAGCTAGGTGAGCCATTCATAGGTGTATCATCCTGGGGCTTGTCTCACAAAGCAGGTTCAACATAGACAGGGTATCGTTTCGATAGCTGGCTTCACAAAACCAAACAATGGCAATTGTTTTTGTTCAAAAGACCACAGGATCCACTAGGAGTGATGATGGCATTTTTCCAGAGTTGATTGGTGAGGAGGCAGGCTTTTTATAATTTTTCATCTGATAGCTTGAACATAACCTGCTCTGGAGCAGGTTAGCTGTGCAGCGTAAGTTACCATGGTGATCTACCCTGCTATAAAGTTAGCCACCTTCATGGGACCGAACATTTTCTATTCCATTTTTGTGATTATATTCTATTCTTTGTTTCCCTACTGAATCCTATTACTTTTGCTGATGGAGCAACCTAATTTGCCCATCATTAAAGTGAAAGAGTGAAGCTGCTCTATCCTGCCACTGCTTATATGGCTTTTGTAATCCAGAAGCACAAGTAGGCAGTTGCGTGAATTAAACTCAACCCAGGATGTTTAAACAATCACTACAGCAGCTGACGTCACTGATTAGTCTCCTCCTCTCCGGTTGATGGTGTGCTAATCAGTGAAATCAGATGCTATAGTGATTGTTTGGAATGAAACTCTGCAGACTCTTGGGCCGTGATGCCACATGGTCAAGAACATTCCACCTACAGTCAGTAAATGAAAGACTTACATAAGTGATTAGGTCTTGGACTGTTACACATAAGCTGTTGCGTGTGGATATGTGCGTGTCTGTATGTGTGTGCATGTACATGTGTGTGAATGCGTGATGAGTAATGTAGTCCTACGATGTATACTGTACTCAGTTGAGTGTTGCGCATTCAAAATAAATCTTAAAAATTCTATTGATTCTATTTCTATACAGCCCTCTGTCATGAATTTCTCTTCCTTCCTTTAGCCTGCAGGAAGATGCTTTGGGGAAGCAGCCGCCAATAATCTGTAACTCATTAACCTCTCTTGTCCACACTTTACTGCTGCGCCAGCAACATATGTCACAGCTAATATGGCTCTAAGAAAGGCACTTCCAAACAGAAATCTGTAAACCATGCAAATTATGGGAAGTGCAAGACTGGAGGGTACAGAATGAAATGGCAAATGGAGGGTGAAATTCACCTTATGGACTTAACAGTAAGGCCTCACGGATAGAGACTTACTATAATAGGGTCACACAGACATAGACACTTTGGAAAAACCTGCTGTGATAAACTCTTGACATTGGGACAAGCAATATCTGCATCTACATAGTGACCCTGACGTCTGGGGCTTCTTTTAATGCTTCAGTCAGTCTGTTAAGGAAATAGATAAAAAAAAAAAAAAATCAGCTTTTTCAGACACTATTTTTCATTTGTCAGTTGGGTCAAAGTTGACTCACATCTTTCATGTTATATTATTTTGTCATTGTTACACTTTACAGTTGCAAAGCTAAGATGAGCTCTGTAATTTCCACAGGGAATTTCACAAACATTGTTTTGCAAACATACATGACATAGTGAAATGACAAGAAGCCACTGTGTCGGTATGAAAATGTATTCAGGCCTTATCATTTGTCAAGGGCCACTCAAAATATGTCAACATTGAATCCCACAAAGAACAATATTTACAAAATGCCTCAATTCTTCTACCCAGTATGTGTACATTCATTCTGCCAAATGGCAAAGTATTCTCTCACTCTCACTGATAAGCCGCTTCATCCACCCCCTTCCTCTAACTTGTCACCTCACATCAGAGAAGAAAGCTGCAATTATTGCACTTCAGTAACTGTTGAGACAACATCACAACAGTCAAGCTTTGGCCACCACTGAGCTGATGGCTAGGCAAGATGGTCTGAGTAGCAGAATTCCAGACATGTTGCCATTTTATACCATTCCATATGAGATTTAGTCCTCCAAATAAATTGTATAGCAGCTTATCAAAATTGGAGCAAGTGGAGTTGGGAATCTGATTTAAACTACCTGGAGTGGGAGTTGTCGTTAAAAGCGACTTCTCTTCTAGTTCATTCTCTTTTTCTCCCCCCTTAAGCTAAATTCCTGAGTGGCTGTTGACACAGTCACTTAGATTTCATGAGTCTTGGACCGCTTCACACTGCCATGAGCCCAACCAGACTCAAACATGTTTGAAAAAATCATGACAGACCAAAGGGCCAGAGTTGGCTTTCTTGAGCTCATTCACACTTCAGGATAATCAACAATAACCATTCATGTGAGTAGGGGGCGGGCACTTTTCAAACGTGTTTGGTCGGATGGTCCAGTCGGGCTTAGAATTGGTATTAAAATTGTCTAGTGTGACCTAGGCTTTAGTGATTTCCTGCGTTTCTCAAAATGTCTTTTGACAACCCCCAGAGAACGTGCCAGAACTTATTGCATCCAGCTCTTGGTTTGTGTAGGGGGAGAGAGCAATAGTGATAGCAATAGTAAGAGCAAGAGAATTTTCCAGTCAAGAAAAAAATTCAAAACGCAACATATCTTCCTGCTTGTCAGTTCAGGAATTGGTATCTCTTCCTCTGGATTCCGACATGGCCAGTTATCCACAGGAATAAGAAAAATACACCACCAAAGAACAAAATTGACCCAGAGGTGCAAGCGAGAGTTAGTGTTTAAGGCTGGATCGTTCCCTTAATGGCCAACATACAGTGCCCACGCTGCAGCAGCAGTGTCACATAGCTGCTAAGGTCAACCAGGCACTTTGTAGAAAGTTATCAGTGGTACATTTACACATGCACACACACACACACACACACACACAGTGACTGAACTGAACTACTACATACAGTTTGATATTTATATCTCTGTATATGTCTATATGATTTGCAGAACATTAGCATCATTGCCTGACATGGCTGAAAGAAAGTTTGATAGACATCTTCTCATACTTATGTTCAACATCTGCATTTCACCCATATACATTTGTTCACAATACAACTATAAAGTCATTTTTTAAGTCAGCTTTTAAAAATAACTGCAGGGTCCCATTTATTTTTGATTATGGATAAACGTATGCTTTATCAAGGGTTCCTCACAGGAATACACAGACACACAATCAGGGTCTGCTTAACATTGTTGTTTACAGTGATGTCGCCACATGTCATCAAGGTGAAATTTATACAAATCAGTTTTATGTCAAAAACCTGTGGAACTTTCTGTTATTGCTAGGGGTTTAATATACATTTCATTTTGGCAATATTGGGGATTTTTACAGTACTTTTACAGGATTTATACAACTTTATGTCCTTTTATTTTAGCCTTGTAAGAAATCATACAGCTAATCCAAACAACCAGTGTGACAGTTAAGGCCAGAGCATCACTAGTGCTACCACTAATGAGCAGTACCTTATGCAGTGCATACAAAACACTCATCTGGACCAGACGTCTCCTGAGACCAGCACCAGACGGAGGGGACAGAGGGAGGGTTACCGAGACAATGATACCCATGCGACTGACTGTGCTTGGTTGACCTCTTGCTTAATCCAATCATTAGGTTGACATCGCACAGGACTATAATAATGGGGGACCTAATGCCTCTGCTGCCCACGGGAGTTTGAATCCAGAGCTTCACTTCTCTAATAGTAAGAAATAGAGTTTTATCCATCCAGACCTCAACTTTGTAAACAATTCAGTCTGACATAATGTGTCCGTTGATGCAGCGATGTGAAAATATATTTTATTGATTGTGTGCAATGCTTAGAATGTCCTTGTTTACTATTGACATGACTGAGAATCTGGTATGTAGCATATAAGTGTAGTCTGTGTGTCTGCAATTTCTTTTCAATTATTATCTATTCTTAGGAATCTATAATAGTAATCGGGCATCATATGAGAGGATGCGAAATCAAGCCTATTGTTTTACTGCCATCTCCTCTAAAAAAAAGAGCAGTGTGAAGGGTATGGGAAGGTAAGTCTGAACTACCTGTGGCGGTAAAGTATTGATTTCGTGAGCTGGGGCTATTCCCCAAGTACCTCTGATGTGTCTGTCACAGTTCATTATGACTTCTGTGCTCTGAACCTCCTTCTCTTCATTGCAATACTGTAGAGAGCATCTAATCATCTGATGTGTCTCCTGTATCGGCAGAATGGACTGGATTCCCAGCAGCTGACTACTAATTTGTTGGATTTTGCTCATCTTACTGTATTTAGAGATGTAACATTACTGCTACCATTGATGCTTCAAAGAGATTGTGAGTAAATTAACAGTTAAGGATTATTGAAGAAAAGAGCATGTTTATGATATTTAATATTCAAGTCGTGCAATTACTTATGACATAGACTGGCAGAAATAGTGGTTATTCATTCGTAAGCACTGTAGTGCAGGTTGTTACTAATGTAATGCTAAAATACAGATGCAATATAAACAGGTGACAACGACACGCTTGTCACCTGTGAGTCAACATCTCAAATTTTTTAGCAACATGTTTTACGTTTCAAAGGGTTTGGAATAGAAATATGTCACAAGTCATTCATTTATAGTCTTGCAAATCAAACTAGATGGAGCTATTATTGACCGCTGACTATACCTATCCATTAAAGAATAAAATAATAGCAAACTCTTTATCATCAAAGACAATCCATTGTTCTATTTATACATCACTATCTTAACACACCATTAAGTGATTCCTCTACAGAAAGAGGTATATAAAGCTTGCACATCCTTCACTTTATAGCACTATGCGGTGTTATCTCACTGAAAGTAAATGATGCTTATGTAGTCATTCAGTTCCATCCGTAGGCCAATAGAGGTTAGCACCACAGGTGCAAGTATATCAGGGTCATTAGCTGGCCCCTCAAGCTTACTACCACAATCAATTCAGATATGCACTGTTCAACAATGGCTTAATCAAAATCCTACAGTAATCTAGTATATGAACACATATATCAGCAGCATGCAAAGCTACATAGCACCTTCCATGGGTTTTAAGATTTGTTGTTTTGAGATTCTTTTTAAGGCATTTCTGCTTTCATAGATACAGTAGCATACAGTGGAGAGACACGGGAAAAATGGAAGAGAGGGTATAATATGTGACAAAGGTTGTACATTATATTACATTCAAATAAAACATAATATGAATAAAACAAATAGGCAAGTGCTAAGAGGAAGGGTCAGGGTAGTATTTCTTGAAGAGGTGGGTATTCCACCACTGTGGACTGTGGGGCCAGGACAGAGCTGCGTCTGGGAAGATTGGCTGCAGGGGCCTCTGAGCGATGGGGCAACCAGTCGCCTCAAGGCAGCAAGCCAAATTTTATTTGTCAGCCAATTTAAACCCATCAGATGCTTATTTAACCCTATTTGGCTAGGGTGAAAAACATTTAAAAAGAACTTTGTTAAATTAATAATCCATAACATTTTCTTTTACATTTGCTGTTGTAAATGTCTATCTATAAAACAAGTGAAGTGATACCTTTTACGTTTACAGAAACAGAAACAGCAGTTTATTTGGAATAAATAGAAGTAATGGATCGTTAGCATGAGCAGTGATAGCCATGAAACGAAAAAGAAAAAAACGGCACCTACAGAAACTCATGAACTCACTTCATGAACACAAAATTCAAGTTAAAAAAAAGAAACATTAATCGCTCAGAGGAAAGCAAGCGGGCTAAATAGGAAACTAAACTGTCTCCAAGTCAAAAGTATATTGAACATTGGCATTGCCTTTCCAAGACGAAAAGCACTCCAACATGGGAAGGAATGCAGATGTGGCTCTTTGTATTTTGGATTGGTAGGTTTTGCGAGCATTTAGTAGCTGCAGTCTATTTTGGATGCCTTTATTATTATATTAGAATAGTGCCTACATTGAGTTAGCCAGCTTTTGAAAGAGTAAACGTTTCACAGCTGATTTGAACAAGAACAAACTTGTTTGTTTAGCTTGGCTTCGTAATTTTAGTGATACGTCAGTTAGCAGGTTAAAAGTGCTAATGTTACTGTAAGCAGTCGCTGTTTTTTGTCAATATAAGATTATTATTGGTTGAATATTTGCTTGCAGCAAACAATTATACAGTATCAATTGCTGCATTATACAGTAATAATGTAACTAAGCAGTTGTCACATCATTTTATAAAACATGTTTGATATATTTATATAGTGTACATATTACCGTCTCTGTAGACATGGCTCCTCTTAGGCACCAGCTGAAATTCTGTCGTTCTGTTATTCATAGTTGCTTCACTAGTCTCAGTGAAACAACCCATTGTTTGCTTGGGGGTTGTGGGAGCTGCTGTCAGTCCAGTGTTGGTGACACTGTTGTGGAGTGATCGCTTGGAAATGCAGTGCAAAACAATATTGCAATGAGCAATGACCCCTTCTAACCAAAGGTGTTGCCAAAATCACAGATTCTTGTTCTTGATCACTATCTTGCAGAATTGAATGATCATGCGTATAAGGCAAGTATATTGTTGAGGACACTAAAGAGCTGGAGTTTCATGTGGCAATTCTGATGTTACCAGAAGTAGTGTGGCCATTTATTTGTAGCGCAAAGATTTAAAAATAGTTCAAGGAAATTGGGCAGAAGAATAACAATAATAATCATAATAATCATAATCATAATAAAGAATAAAGTACAAGAATATGAGTGTTTGTGCTGAAGTAAGCACACCAAATAGGTGGGTTATATCTGCAAACTAAATGCATTTGCATTTTGAACTTTAAAAAAAACACTACATTCTACATTCTACATTCTATATTCTACATTCTATATTCTACAGTCTACAGTCTACATTCTACATTCTATCTTCTATAGTCTACATTCTACATTCTATACTACATTCTACATTCTACATTCTATATCTACATTCTATATTCTATAATATATTAATTTCAAATAATATGAACAAAACAAATGGATTCCATCACATAAGTCATTTTGTGTTTTCAGCTGTTAAAATGCCAGGGAAGGCAGTG